>JAQMRL010000006.1:4612867-4675350 GCA_035578175.1 Catonia carolina | reverse complement strand
ATTTTTTGTTGTAATTTAATGCTTTTATGGTAGATCAAGGTCTAAACTATTGAAAAACATAAAAAACCGGAAATCAAAATTTTTAGTCAAAACCATTATACAGTCTCCCCTAAAATAATGTTGAGGATAAAAGTTTAACAGTTTTTTACTTTCTCTTGCCTATATGAGTTCAATATAGGAAGGAAAGTATTGTTTTCATGTTGATTTTTCGAAATCGAGTTTTCACCGGATCTACACGTTTTCAGACCCCCTGAACCCAAAAAACAGTTTTTAGCGATTGATCTGTGGGTGTGTGTGTGTGCGCGCGCGCGCGTGTGTGTGTGTGTGCGTGTGAACAGAATAACTTAAGAACGGAACATCGTGCGAACCTGAAACTTAAAAATTAAGTTAGATACCACTACCGGACCCGACACGAACATTTTCATCAAAATCGGTCAACCGGAAACAGTAGTTTATTCGTGTAATTTTTCACTTTTTTGTGATTTTCTCAAAAACTGGCCATACGATTTTTTTTTAAATCACCTCATTTACTTAATTTTTCATGCTCTACAAGATAGGGTAGGCGTCATGTTTGCTGAAATTCTTGATGAGGCTGTTTTCACGTAAAAACATTTTTTTTTTTAAGATTGCAGCTTTATTATGTATTTTACCGCAAAATTGTATATAATTAAAGTTGCAGAGAATTTAAAATTATACAACTTTTATTCCAAACAGTTTTTTGTATAACGCTTAGTTTAGCGGTAATTAGCGATTTTCCGTTTTTTCTCACGAAAACTTGTGAAAAATCGATTTTTTTAAGATTTCGGCCTTAGTATGCACTTTACGACAAAAGTGTATAAATCAAATTTATAGGAAATTAAAAGATCTACAACCTTTTTTCAGAGCAATTTTCTCTACCTTGTTTAGCGTGAAAGAGTGAATTTCCGTATTTTTAAGCCAAACTGAGGTTGATTTTCATTTTGCGTCTTTCACTCATGATTATAATTAGGTTATTTTTATTGAGGTTAGTTGTTTGTTTATTTCTAATGTTTTATGACTAATGTTAGGTTTATTGTTAATTACAGTATTTGCATTGGCAAGAGAAAGTTGTGTGATTGTTTCACACCAGATTTTTTTTTAAATTTTCTGTTGTGATTAGTGTAGCCAACATAAATATTACTAAATTTACGTAGTTCTATTGTTTTGAAGAAAATATTTTTCTATAAGAAAATTGTGTTATCTATTTATGATTTTAACACTATACCTACTATTACAATAAGTAAATCGTTAAGCTAGAAATTTATTACTTATCTTATTAATAAAGTGTATAAAATGTATTTAACTGTATGAACGAGTACATACATTTCCACTCAATTACTGGAATAAATAATTCTATCATATCTAATAATAAAACTAAAATCATTGTTTTAAACAAACTGTAAACTAATGTAGTTAAGATAAGATAAAATATTCACGATTAATCGTGTATAGTTCACACGTTTCTTTTTTCCTGTTTTACTCCATTTATTTTTCAAGAAAAATGAGCAGCCGTTTATTTTTAAGTTACTTATTCATAAAGTTACTTTCGTTGTACGTAAGACATGAATTAATTGATAAATATAGAACTTTTCACGCTTATATTACCTTCGTAATATTTTCATCTGTCCATAACAGATACGTGGAGTGTCAAATTATTTACTCTCAATCTGTTCGTTGCAGGACTAAAATAAATAGTTCTCTTTCTTTTCATATGTTCAGCCAATTTAATGACTGAATCATTTAAGAACAGAAGAGGTAGAGGTGTACTGTGACACTAATCAGAGTTATCTTCTCTGAAAGTAATGAATTTCGTTATACAGCCAGACCCTGTGGTGAATGAAGTGAAGGTGTCATTTGCAGAGTGGAAAATATTTGCTTTTCAGTGGGCCCGGCATGCTGATAAGACTACTTTTCCACTCATTGAGGAAAACAACGTTAAACCACCTCACTACTCGTACAACAACAATAATTATAAACAAAAACCGAGAAAAATATATGGGAGTTCATTTAGAAAAACGCCTCAGAGTCCACTTTTCGAAAAATTTGTTTTTACTTCCATTGCCAAGAAGGTTTTTATTTTACGTTCGATTCTTTTTCAAATTACCGCTAATGCTAATGCTAATGATGGAGAATAGATTAAAATGGCTGTTGTATTAAAGACCTGCATGCTGCAGCCGCAATTGTATGCTGATTAGCATACTTTTCCTTTCAGTGAGGAAGGCAATTGTAAACCAACTCATTCCTCGTTTTACTTAGTAAAGTTTCTACAGGTTCAAATCACCCTTTCGGCTGACACCTAAACAACAAAAAAAACTATTAAAAATCTGGTGTGAAACACTCACACGACTTTCTCTTGCCAATGCAAATAATTAAAAATATAACCTTATTTTAGTAATAAAATATCAGAAATAAACAAAAAACATAACCTAATTGTAATCATGAGTGAAAGACGGAAAATGAAAATTAACATCAGTTTGGCTTTAAAATACGAAAAATCACTCTTTCACGCTAAACTAGGCTCTGTAGAGAAAAATGCTTTAAATAAAAGGTGTAGATCTTTTAATGTCCGATAAATTAGATTATAATACACTTTTGTCGTAAAATGCATACTAAGGCTGAAATCTTTAAAAGAATGATTTTTACGCGTTTTCGTGAGAACAAAACAGAAATCGCTAATTACCGCTAAACTAAGCGTTATACAAAAAAAACGTTGTAATAAAAGTTGTAGGATTTTAAATTTTCTACATTTTTTATTAATCATTTTTGCGCTAAAATGCATATTAAAGCCGTAATCTTAAAAATAAAATAATTTTTTACGTGAAAACAGCCTCACCAAGAATTTCAGCAAACATGGCGCCTACCATCCTATCTTGTCCTGTTGTAGAGCATATATAGTTTAGTAAACCAGACGATTTTTAAAAAAATCTTAGGACCAGTTTTTGAGAAAATCGCAAAAAAGTGAAAAATTACACGAATAAACTACTACTTTCGGTCGACCGATTTTGATGAAAATGTTTGTGTCGGGTCCGGTAGTGGTATGTAACTTAAGTTTCAAGTTTGAAGTTCGTACGATGTTCCGTTCTTGAGATATTCTGTTCACACACACACACACACAGACCAATATCTAAAAACATTTTTTTTGGATTCAGGGGGTCTGAAAACGTATAATCGGGTGAATACTCAATTTCGAAAAATCAACATGAAAACAATACTTTCCTTCCTATATATTCATCTGCCCATAACAGACAGGTGGAGTGTCAAATTATTTACACTCGATCTGTTAGTTGCAGGGCTAAAATAAATAGTTCTGTTTCTTATCACATGGTCAGCCAATTAAATGACTGAATCATTTAAGAACAGAAGAGGTAGAGGTGTAAAAGACACTAATCAGAGTTATCTTATCTGAAAGTAATGAATTTCATTATACAGCCAGACCCTGTGGTGAATGAAGTGAAGGTGTCATTTGCAGAATGGAAAATTTGTGCTTTTCAGAGGGCCCGGCATGCTGATAAGCGTACTTTTTCACTCAGTGAGGAAGGCAATGGTAAACCACTTCACTCCTCGTTTTACTTAGTAAAACCTCTAGAGGTTCAAACCAGCCTTTTGGCTGATGACCTAAACAACAACATATATTCATATAGCCAAGAGAAAGTAAAAACGCCAATTACAGAAGTTAAAAATGGATCTTAATACAAATACAGATATTAATCGATATACGATAGCGTATGACCTTTTCTTGTAGTGCAAAATAAAGAGCAAGGTAGGGCATTTTTCTTGTTAATAACGCGCGGGTGGACGGATATCTTATGATATAAAGTATATACCATATGGTACAGTAGGCCTTCGTATTCCAGTTAATGGGATTTTTTTTTAATTAATTATTCCACATACCAATGTATTAAGGTAATAATATTTTTATAGAAACATTATGACATTAGTTAACCTAGATTATTACTATTACTAAGAGTAATTTAATGTTGTATTGTACTTAGAATTTACACTCTTACAATCTAAATTACTTAGATTATAATCTCTGATGGTTATATTCTAGGCTACAATAAAACTTTGATCGATCTAGAAATTACTCAGAGAGTAATTCAATCGGATTTTAATGTAACAGGTGTTTCAAAAAGGACGCACTTCGAAGTTTGAGAACGCTAATTTATTACATTAAATAATTACAAACCCACCGGGTTGGTCTAGAGGTAAAGTCGTCGCCAAAATCAGCTGTTTAACAGCTGATTTTTGGAGACGAAGGTTCCTGGTTCAAATCCTAGTAAAGGTAGTTACTTTTATACGGATTTGAATACTAGACAGTGATTGCCGGTGTACTTTGATGGTTGGGGTTCAATTAACTATACTCTCTCAGGAGTGGTCGACCTGGGTCTGTACAAGACTACACCTCATTTACACGTCATACACATTATCCTCATCTCATTGGGTCATGGGGTTGCTTATTGTTCTCAATTGAACAGATTGCAACGTACGATATATACGTATAATATATATATATAAAAAAAAAAGTAATTACAAATTATACGGTATGAAATTATTACCTTTATAACATTCAGATTACCTTTAAAACTTCACAATAAATTTCAAAATGACTTCCTCCGCTCGTAATGCAAGTTCGGACACGTTTCATAACATTTGCAACCACTTTTCGTAGTGTTTGATCACTAATGTTTGTAATCTCACTTTCAATGTTAGCCTTCAATTCTTCAATTGTATGAGGATTGTTTTTAAAAACCTTACTCTTTAAATTCCCCCAAAGAAAAAAATCCGCAGGATTAAGAACTGGGGATCTTGGTGGCCACAATCCTTTTGATATCACACGATGGCCAAAAAATTCTCGTAACATATTCAGCGTTTCATTAGAAGTAGGGCAGCCACTTTTCGTAGTGTTTGCTCATTAATGTTTGTAATCTCACTTTCAATATTAGACTTCAATTCTTCAATTGTGTGAGGATTGTTTTTAAAAACCTTACTCTTTAAATTCCCCCAAAGAAAAAAAATCCGCAGGAGTAAGATCTGGGGATCTTGGTGGCCACAATCCTTTTACTATCACACGATGGCCAAAAAATTCTCGTAACTTATTCAGCGTTTCAGCAGAAGTATAGCACGTTGCGTTATCCTGCTGAAACCAACAATCTCGATCGTGTAATTCTAACAACGCTATAAATTGTTCAATTAAGTTGCGGTACACCACACCATCTACAGATGTGTCAAAAAATAAAGGCCCAACAATACGACGCCGGGAGATCGCACACCAAACACCAATTTTACGTGCGTGTAGTGGACGTTCATGTAATGTGTGAGGATTATGAGCGCTCCATATTCGGCAGTTTTGGCTGTTGATGTAACCAACCAAGTGGAACCATGCTTCGTCACTGAAATAAACACGATCCAATATTTCGACACCGTTGTCATTAACAAGAGAACGTATCCAACGACAATACTGTATACGTTTCCCATGGTCAACTTCTTTCAGTTCATGAACGACACCGATGCAGTAAGGATGCAGATTTAATTTTTTTGTAGTCCTTAAAGCGGAAGATAGTGATGATCCAGCCTGTGAAGATAACTTTCTAAGTGATTTGCCGGGTGAGGTAGTCAAACGTTGTTTCACATCGTCCAAAACTTGTTCTGTTAACACTGATGGTCGACCTGTGCTTTTCCGATCCTGTACACTGCCAGTCTCACGAAATTTATTAATTAGACGCGATATTGCGGTGTTATTAGGTACTTCAGAATTGGGAAATTTCAACTGGAACTCGTCTTTCACTCGTTCGTAAGATTTATATGCGCAATAACTTTCAATAATAAAAGTGAATGCAAGTGTGTGTGTGTGTGTGTGTGTGTGTGAACAGAATATCTCAAGAACGGAACATCGTACGAACTTGAAACTTGAAACTTAAGTTACGTACTACTACCGGACTCGACACAAACATTTTCATCAAAATCGGTCAACCGGAAGTGGTAGTTTATTCGTGTAATTTTTCACTTTTTTGCGATTTTCTCAAAAACTGGTCCTACGATTTTTTTTAAAATCGCCTGGTTTACTCAATTTTTTATTCTCTACAAGATAGGGTAGGCGTCATGTTTGCTGAAATTCTGGGTGAGGCTGTTTTCATGTAAAAACGTTGTTTTTTTAAGATTACAGCTTTAATATGCATTTTAGCGCAAAACTTTATATAATAAAAGTTGTAGAGAATTGAAAATTCTACAACTTTTAGTTCAAACAATTTTTGTATAATGCTTAGTTTAGCGGTAATTTGCGATTTTCTGATTTTTTTCTCATGAAAATGCGTGAAAAATTGATTTTTTTAAGATTTCGGCCTTAGTATGCATTTTACGACAAAAGTGTATATAATTTAATTTATAGAAAATTAAAAGATCTACAACTTTTATTTAAACCATTTTTCTCTACAGAGCCTAGTTTAGAGAGAAAGAGTGATTTTCCGTATTTCTAAGCCAAACTGAGGTTGATTTTCATTTTGCATCATTCACTCATGATTAAAATAAGGTTATGTTTTTGAGGTTAGTTTCTTTGTTTATTTCTAATATTTTATTAATAATGTTAGGTTTATTGTTAATTATTTCCACTGGCAAAAGAAAGTTGTGTGAGTGTTTCACACCAGATTTTTATTATTTAAACGCTTCCTAAATAACAATATCTTTTATTGTAGTCTGATAACCTTATTACCTTGACAATGATGTTCTTTCATTTACGGTAATAGGGAAGTTCATTGCAACCTTTTCACCACTATTCTATTTAATAGAGCACTCTGTAAAATTACAATAGAACTAAAGAGTCTGTCACTTAACGGAAGTAGTGAAAATAGTGAAATTATTTTTAATATAATTTAATAAGTACTTAATAACAATAATGAAATGAAATTAAAGAAAAACTTATAAGAATCTACTTTCTATAATGAATACAACAAAGAAAACATTTATGTAAATCAATTTTATCTTCTTTTTCTTACTATCAAGGATTAGGCATAAGCCGGTTCCGAACTCACAAACCATCCTGTACGTCTACACAAACACCGTACATCTCGACTACTGTCATCTTCTTCGAGGTCTTCCCATCTCCCTTCTTCCAACTGGAACATATTCTGTCACCTTTAAAGGTATTATCTCCTCTGGATCCGTACCAAATGTTGCCTCCATTGATTCCGGTACTCCTCCAATTTTTCATTTAAGCTAAATACACCCAACTCGGATCTAATTTCCTCTCGTTACGTATTAGATCCAGCCTCGAGCAGCCCTTCACCCTTCTTAAAAACCTCATTTCAGCTGCTTGGATCATACTTTATTGGCGTTTTGTGGTAACCCATGACTCACTTCCATAAAGAAGGACTGGGGCTGACATTACCTTGTAGAACTTCACTACTGTCTCTGTTCTAGCTCTTTTACGCAGTGTCCTGTTAATGGTATCACAAATAGCTTGAAAATTATTTATTTTATTTTCTACACCCAAGTCCCTATCAAAGCTCACATCGCAGCCCAGATAGTTATAGAGAGACACTTGATCTAATACTACATTGTCTAAAATAATCTTCTAACGAGTGGGATACTTTCCTCTGAATGACATAACCTTTGATTCAGCAACCGAAACTCGTGAATTATACTTTTTACTTTCTCTTGCCTGTATGAATATGTAGGAGAGAAAGTATTGTTTTCCTAAAGTATTGTTTTTGAGGTTAGCTTTTTGTTTATTTCTAATGTTAGGTTATAGGCTATTGGTCATTATTTGCATTGGCAAGAGAAAGTGGTGTAAGTCTTTCACACCAGATTTTTGTTTTTTAATAGGGCCAATTTTAGACCACGTGAGAGACTAACAGTTTCTGGAAGACTTTTTGCAGTCTACATTCTCAGCTTACATTAATTGTAGGCTTTTCTTCTTATTTCTGTCCACCCGGTGTTTTGTTTTAGCTATATTTGTTGTAGAGATAGAAAAGGAGTGTATATTGAAGGTGACAATAAGTGATTATGTATAAAATTAAAATAAAAATTTTTACAACGTCAGTCTCGTTATTTAATAGCCACACCTCGCATAAGATGTAACGCATTAAAACTCCTTAAAATACGAGAAAATTACATTAAAATATTAATTCATATTATCACACTAAAATCTTCTTCTTCTTTTAGTGCGCTATCCGTTTCGGATGTTGGCGACCAGCATGGCAATTTTCACTTTGCTGACAGCAATACGGAAAAGTTCAGCAGATGTCTTTCCGGTCCATTCCCTGAGGTTGTGTAGCCAGGATATTCTTCTTCTTTCTGGTCCTCTCCTTCCATCTATTTTCCCTTGCACAATGAGCTGTATCAAAGAGTATCTGGACTCATTCCGCATGACGTGTCCCAAATACTGAAGTTTACGGATCTTGATGGTGTTCAATAATTCTCTGGATTTCTTCATCCGTCTCAGAGCTTCTTCATCACTAAACTTCAACACTAAAATAACACACTACAATTATTATTAATGGATAATAATTTAATTTTCAAAATTTATTGTAGAAAAAACAAACAAAATCCATAAGTTTTAAAGTAATATTGGCCTGACCTTTTCAAAATATTATTAACTTTCACTAGATTATCACACGTATTCATATTATAAAGTGTGTGTGTGTATGTTTTCTTTGAAAAATAAAATAAATAATAGAGTAATTTTATTTTAAATTTATTATTTTCAAATAGGTAGTAATTTACAATATTATAGCCTTCCGAATTCCAATATAGCATTTTAAGGTGATAAAATTGTAGCCTACAGTTATGAGGCGATGAAAGTTTGATTAATGATATTAATAATGTATAGGATATTCAACGGTAGATGACAGTATGTGAAATTATTTTTTCACTTTCACAACACCTACTGCAAATAAGTAACTATTAAATTATTAAAGAAAGTGGTGGCCGGCCCGTGGTGTAGTGGTCAGCGCAACTGGCTACTATGCCGGGGTCCCGGGTTCGATTCCCGGTCAGGTCTGGCATTTTTTTCATCTGTAAATCACCACATATCATTACCTACGCACAAGCCCAAGGCTTATGTAGACATCATTACTCAATAAAAAAAAAAAAAAAAAAAAAAAAAAAAAAAAAAAAAAAAAAAAAAAAAAAAAGTACATGAGAATAATGTACAATAAAAGTTGATTTGGTTTTTCAAATATCTATATTTATTTATGTTATTCATTAAAATAATTTAAAATAAATTACTAATTTTATTACAACACATTACCTACGTAAAATATGTGTTCAATATGGAAAATAACCCACCGGGTTGGTCTAGAAGTAAAGTCGTCGCCAAAATCAGCTGTTTAATAGCTGATTTTCGAAGACGAAGGTTCCTGGTTCAAATCCTAGTATTTTTATACGAATTTGAATGCTAGACAGTGGTTACCGGTGTACTTAGATGGTTGGGTTTCAATTAACCATACTCTCTCAGGAATGGTCGACCTGAGTCTGCACAAGACTACACCTCATTGACACGTCATACACATCATCCTCATCTCATTGGGTCATGGGGTTGCTTATTGTTCTGAATTGAACAGATTGCAACGTACACAAATTAGGGATTACAAAAAAAAAAAATCCTAGTAAAAGTAGTTGATTTTATACGGATTTAAATACTAGACTGTGGTTACCGGTGTAATTTGATGATTGGGGTTTAATTAACCATACTCTCTCAGGAATGGTCGGCCTGGATCTGTACACGACTACACCTCATTTACACGTCATACACATCACCCTCATCTTATTGGGTCATGGGGTTGCTTATTGTTCTAAATTGAACAGATTGCAACGTACACAAATTAGGAATAAAAAAAAATAGGCCTATATATGTAAAAAAATTTGGTGTGAAACACTCTCATGACTTTCTCTTGCCAATATAAATAATGTTAAATATAACCTTAATTTATTGTTAAGGCGAGACTGTATGATGGTTTTAACTGAAAATTTCGAATTTCAGTTCTTTATGTTTTTTCAATAGTTCAGACCGAGATCAACCACAAAAACATTAAATTACGTGAAAAAAATTATTTTAATGAAAAAATGAAGTTTTTCGGAGGTTTACCCAGAAATTTATCAGGTAACCAAGAACGAATATTTTCATAATTTTATACCGATCGTTTCAGAGCACAGGGAATTTTAGTTTTTTTAAAATATCTGCAATACTGTTTTTACTCACAGCTGTTGGTTCAGCTTTCTAACCAAATGTTGATAGGAAATTTACTTGTTTGTGTACATTTTGTTTTTGATTTGTGTCTTTTTGTGTTTTAGCCCGTTCCCGTAAATTTAGATTTTTAACATTTAGGTACATTTTTCTCGGAAACCATTAAACATACCAGGCTGAAATTTTTACCAGTTATTTATCTTGTACATTCACATATTCCGGCCCTTTTATGACATCCTCAAAAGTTAAAAAAAATATTAATACGTAAAATACCGTAAAAAGAAATTGGAAAAATGTTATGTTATTCCTTATTCTGTTTTTAACTTAACCCTTTATAGGTCTTTGGTAAGTATACTTACCACTGGCAATAAGGTTGATTTTTTTTAAGAATAAGCTATGTAGTTGAACCTTATTGGCATTTTATGGTTTTATAGATGTTCTCTGATAAGAGTAGGCTATCCACATTTTGAAATTAGTGCGCAGCGACCATTTGCTTCGTGAGTTACACGAATGTGGTAAGGATTCATACCAGCGTACACAACCGTGTTGTTTTGTTGTTACTTTTGTACAGTGCTTAGAAAATTCGAGTGTTTTACGGGAAAACAAGCATTCATGCTAATATAAAATTAAGTTAAGTTATTCTACATATTTTTCTTTTATATAGAACTACAAGTTGTTTTAATAAACATTGCTACCACTAAACATTATGTGATTCCCATTTCAATAAACGTTCCTTGGTAAGTATAAGCCTACTTACCAGGGCTTAACATTAAAAAAAGTATATCTTACTGTTTAGGCACTAGAAATACATTATTCAAGACCCTACAAAACAAAATTTAACATTTTACAAAATGTATATTTTTCACCGTAGGTTACTGCCCTATAAAGGGTTAATGGTGTAACGGATTAAGTTGCAAAAATGTTAGTAGCTCGAGCAACCCGACAACCACAAGTTAGTAAAGTTTCATTTCCCTATCGTTTACCAATCTTGTGAAAAATGTACTTAAAAATAGCAAATTTAACATTGGCGAGATACAAAGTACAGTCTTCCTTAATACAAAATTTGTTTACTCAGGAGAGCACAGCCTTCTTAAGAATTTTAGCAGACAAGACTTACCCTATCTTGTAGAGCCTTAAAAATGAATCGGTAATTTCAAAAAGCCAATTAATTGCAGTCTTGAAATTTTCCCACTGTACTAATATTACAACACAGTGATTCCAAATTGTACATGTCATTCACATGTTCATTTTGAATCGAAAATAAATTACTAATTTTATTACACAGTACTTACGTAAAATATGTGTTCAATATAAGAAAAAATTTGGTGTGAAACACTCACACGACTATTTCTTGCTAATGTAAAACTCCAGTTTATTCTTAAAACAAACATTTTTTAGTAGGAGAGTGCAGTACAACCTCCCTAAGAATTTCAGCAAACATGAAGCTATTAACCCAAACTGAAGTTGATTTTCATTTTGCATCATTCACTCATGATTAAAATAAGGTTATTTTTTGAGGATAGTTTTTTTGTATATTTCTAATGTTTTATTTAATGTTAAATTATATTGTTCATTATTTTTATTGGCAAGAGAAAGTCGTATGAGTGATTCACACCAGATTTTTGTAGTTCTGGTACTAACAGTTTGTGTGCAAATAATTTAACACTCTTCTTGCCTGTTGTGTGTAACTTTTGTACTACAGTAAAACCTCACTAATTCGGACTAATTGGGGGGAAGTGAAGTCCGAATTATTGAAAGTTCGAATTATCGTGAATATTTGTTTACATCTAAAAATTGAATAATTTAGGCAATTAAAATTAAAAAATAAACGTTACTTGTCTGAAATATCGATGTTTAATGAATTTACAGTACAGTATATTGAAAAACAACAAATGTTAAAAGTATAGAAATAAAAATATTACGGCAGTAAAAATATTGTTGAATAATAAATGTCCAGTGTAAAATGATATTTAATTAAAACACTGTACTTACGTACCGATTATTTGGCCCTTGTTGAAGTAGAGGGTTGACAAACATCCTCAGGGATCATTTGAGGTTACTTAGAAAAAAAGTGTTATTTTTTCTGTGATTCTTTGCTACACTGTTTTCTTATAACTTGTTGGCGCATCTCTCTTAGGAGAAGATAATAGTCATTGAATTCCGGATTGAAGTCTGGAAATTCAATAAGTTCGTCTATGTGGTTTCTCACTTCACTAGCTTAAATTGTGGAACGTTTTCTTCACTGAGTAACCAATAATGTATTACAGGATGAAACAATTTTTATTAGATAGTTAAAAGCTATTATTTTTTGAAGTAGCACTTTATTAATTTATAACTAAAAAATCTGGTGTGAAACACTCACACAACTTTCTCTTGCCAATGCAAATAATTTACAATATAATTTAACATTAGTAATAAAATATTAGAAATAAACAAAAAACTAACCTCAATAAACATAACCTTATTTTAATCATGAGTGAAACACTCAAAATGAAAATCAACCTCAGTCTGGCTTAAAAATACGGAAAATCACTATTTCACGCTAAACTAGGCTCTGTAGAGAAAAATACGTTAAATAAAAGTTGTAGATCTTTAAATTTCCTATAAATTTGGTTATATACACTTTTGTCGTAAAATGCATACTAAGGCCAAAATCTTAAAAAAATCAATTTTCACACGTTTTCGTGAGAAAAATCAGAAAATCGCTAATTACTGCTAAACTAAGCGTCATACAAAAAAATGTTTGAAACAGAAGTTGTAGGTTTTTAAATTCTCTACAACTTTTATTATATAAGTTTTTGCGCTAAAATTTATATTAAAGCCGTAATCTTAAAAAAACAACGTTTTTACGTGAAAATAGCCTCACCGAGAATTTCAGCAAACATGGCGCCTACCCTATCTTGTAGAGAATAAAAAATTGAGTAAAATAGGCGATTTTAAAAAAAATCGTAGGACCAGTTTTTGAGAAAATCGCAAAAAAGTGAAAAATTATACGAATAAACTACTACTTCCGGTTGACCGATTTTGATGAAAATGTTCGTGTCGCGTCCGGTAGTGGTATGTAACTTAAGTTTCAAGTTTCAGGTTCGTACGATGTTCCGTTCTTGAGATATTCTGTTCACACACACACACACACACACACACACACACACACACACACACACACACACACACACACACACACACACACACACACACACACACACACACAGACCAATCGCTAAAAACATGTTTTTTGGGTTCAGGGGGTCTGAAAACGTATAGATCCGGTGAAAACTCGATTTCGAAAAATCGACATGAAAACAATACTTTCCTTCCTATATATTCATATAGGCAAGAGAAAGTAAAAAATTAAAAAAGCTGCTCTTCTTGGAGTAGACCGAAATATCGCGAATTCCGAATTAGTGAGGTTTTACTGTATATAGTAATTTCGAAATAAGAAAAATCACGGAGTTTTTCAGTCGTCCAGTAATATTACTTTGAAATTACTGTAGTAGCCTAACAGTAACCCTATTGACTGTACATGATTATAATCCAGGTTTACATTTATGTACATGAATGATGAAACAATAAATAGTCATAATCATGTACATAACGTTTGTTACACTGCATTGGATGCATCCATTGCAATACACAATGGATGCAACAACAACTTTGTGCAACTCAAACAATAATAATATTAATTTAAGAAATGACAAACGTGTTTTAAATTACCGTAAAACTAGAAAACAAGATTGCGTTCTTAAATAACTGTATTTTTATATACATTATATTCGTTTTATTTTATTTTTTTTATAATTTTTATTAACTTTGAGTAATATTTATAAAATATTGTGTAAATAATTCAAGAAAAATTATTACTTATATTTATATGCAATATTTCCTTTTGTAGATGGATATATTTATTGGTTCTAAGAAAATATATTGTTTATTTAATGCATAGACTAAATAAAAAATGGGTGAAAAAAAATAGTTCTGTTTCTTATCACATAGTCAGCCACTTATATGACTGAACTATTTAAGAACAGAAGAGGTAGAGGTGTAAAAGACACTAGTCAGAGTTATATCCTCTGAGAGTAATGAATTTCACTATGCAGCCAGACCCTGTGGTGAATGAAGTGAAGGTGTCATTTGCAGGGTGGAAAGTGAGTGCTTTTCGGAGAGCCTGGCATGCTGATAAGCATACTCTTTCAACTCAGTGAGGAAGGCAATGGTAAACCACCTTACTTCTCGTTTTTACTTAGTAAAACCTCTACAGGTTCAAACCAGCCTTTCGGCTGTTGACCTAAACAACAACAGACTAAATAAACATTCAAGAGAAATCATGTATTAAACTCACGACGTTATTTTTCCGATGCAAATAATGAACAGTATAACATATATACGAGGTGTGGCTATTAAATAACGAGACTGACGTTGTAAAAAATTTTGTTTTTATTTTATACATAATCACTTATTGTCACCTTCAATATATACTCTTTCTCTATCCCTAAAACGCTCCATGTGAATTTTCCATTGTTTAAAACAGTGCTGGTAGTCATCTTCTGTCAGCTCCTTCAAGACACGTGCCCCTTACTCTTTTACAGCTTCAACAGACTCAAATATTTTCCCTTTTAATGCAGTTTTCACCTTTGGGAACAAGTACCTGCAACTAGCACTTGCAACGAGACTGACGTTGTAAAAAATTTAATTTTAATTTTATACATAATCACTTATTGTCACCTTCAATATACATTCCTTCTCTATCCCTAAAACGCTCCATGTGAATTTTCCGTTGTTTAAAACAGTGCTGGAAGTCATCTTCTGTCAGCTCCTTCAGGACACGAGCCGCTTTCTCTTCTACAGCTTCCACAGAATCAAATCGTGTCCCTTTTAATGCAGATTTCACCTTAGAGAACATGGAGAAATCACATGGTGCAAGATCTGGTGAATAAGGTGGATGTTCTAACACTGAGATCCTGTACTTGGGTAAGAACCTCTTGACAGATAACGCGGAATGAGCTGGCGCATTGTCTTGGTGGAGAACCCATGATTTGTCCTTCCATATTTCGGGGCGTTTTTTTGTTACTCTTTGACGAAGTTTTGAAATTACCTCAAGGTAGTAATATTGATTAGACTAATTGTTTGACCTTCAGAAACCCAGTGAAGGTACATAATCCCATGGATATATAAAAAACAATCATCATTGCTTTAAATTTTTGACTTGGTCGTTTCTAGCTTTCTTGGCTCTCGGTGAAGTTTGGCTCTTCCAGTGCATGGATTGGCGCTTCATTTCCGAATCATTAGTAAAAACTCACGTTTTATCACATGTTATTATCTTCTACCTGTTCCGTAAGGTAAAATCTGCTTTAAAAGGGACAAGATTTGAGTCTGTGGAAGCTGTTAAAGAGAAAGCGGCACGTGTCCTGAAGGACCTGACAGAAGATTACTTCCAGCACACTAAACTAAGCATTATACAAAAAATATTTGATATAAAAGCTGTAGAATTTTATATTGCCCACAACTTTTATTATGTACATTTTTACGCTTAAATGCATATTAAAGCAGCAATCTTAAAAAACAATTTTTAATTTATAATAATTTTTTAGCGCCAACCCTATCTTGTAGAGCATACAAAATTTAGTAAACCAGGCGATTTTTAAAAAAAATCGTAGGACCTGTTTTTTAGAAAATCGCAAAAAAGTGAAAAATGACACGAATAAACTACTGCTTCCGGTTGACGGATTTTAATGAAAATGTTAGTGTCGGGTCCGGTAGTTGAATATAACTTAAGTTTCAAGTTTCAAGTTCGTACGATGTTCCCCGTTCTTGAGATATTCTGTTCACACAAACACAGACCAATCGCTAAAAACATGTTTTTGGGTTTAGGGGGTCTGAAAACGTGTAGATCCGGTGAAAAATCGAAAACAATACTTTCCTTCGTATATATTCATATAAGCAAGAGAAAGTAAAAATAATTTAATAAAACTGTAAATCTGGAACATATTTGATGTTGTATGAAATAACTACTTGATATAATTAATATGAAATATTCATGTACACTGCTTACGAAATTGTAAATTTCAAAATAAAATGAATTCTTTTAAAAGAGTTACTCATCAGGTGTAATTAATTAATCATAAATTCGAAATGAAATTACTTAAAGATGACTCCAACAAAAAAGTATTTAATGATACAGTAGAAATAATATCAGTACATAGAGGTAAAATTTCATTAAACAGTAAGATTCATTCCTTTCTGAAATAATAACGCACGATTTCACTTTTACGTTAATTTAAGACAAGATGTAACGGAATACATACGTTCACACGCTCGCATCATGTTAATATAATGATAGGAATCATAAAGTAAAACTAAACTCACCAGCGTGGTGACTCACGGATTTCTTTTGATAGTTCTACTAAATCGTAATGTTTATGTGTAGGTGTCTTATACGTTATATACTGTTATTAGATTAGAGAAAGTAAAAGTTTTCTTATAAATCTTATTTTCTAATACTTAAAAAATGTTTTTATTAGATTTCTTGTAACCTTCGTGATATTATTTATATAATTTAATTTCCATATATTACTTGTCAGTACGCTCAAGGCTAGTATAGTATCTCAACTAATAGAAAATATTTTAAATTGTTAAGTTACATCGTTTGGGTATACGATTTTTTATGGTGATCGGATGACTACTATCAAAATCCCGCTATCTAAAGAATTTTTTGCAGAATTTTAATTAGTGAATGTCAGGTAACTGTTTGTAAGAGAGTGTTGTTTTGTAGGAATAATTTATATATAAAAAAATCTGGTGTGGAACACACACAACTTTCTCTTGCCAAAGCAAATAATTAATAACATAACATAACATTAGTAACAAAACACTAACCTCAATAATCATAACCTAATTTAATCATATAATAACAGACGCAAAATGACAATCAACCTCAGTTTGGCTTAAATATACGGAAAATCGCTCTTACACGCTAAAATAGGCACTGAAAAAAGAAGCTCCAAATAAAAATTGTAGATCTCTTAATTTCCTATAAATTTGATTATATACACTTTTGTCGTAAAATGCATTCTAAGGCCGAAATCTTAAAAAAAATCGATTTTTCATACGTTTTCGTGAGAATAAAACAGAAAATCGCTATTTACCGCTAAACTAAGCGTTATACAAAAAAATGTTTGAAATAAAAATTGTAGAAATTTAAATTCTCTACATTTTTGATTATATTATAATTTTTGCGCTATAATGCATATTAAAGCCGTAATTTAAAAAAAAAACACTTTTTTTACGAGAAAACAGCCTCACCAAGAATTTCAGCAAACATGGCGCCTACCCTATCTTGTAGAGAATAAAAAATTCAGTAAACCAGGCGATTTTAAAAAATATCGTAGGACCAGTTTATGAGAAAATCGCAAAAAAGTGAAAAATTACACGAATAAACTACTACTTCCGGTTGACTGATTTTGATGAAAATGTTCGTGTCGGGTCCGGTAGTGGTATGTAACTTAAATTTAAAGTTTCAAGTTCGTACGATGTTCCGATCTTGAGATATTTTGTACACACACACACACACACACACACACACACACACACACACACACACACACAGACCAATCGCTAAAAACATGTTTTTTGGGTTCAGGGGGTCTGAAAAACGTATAGATCCGGTGAAAACTCGATTTCTAAAAATCGACATGAAAACAATACTTTCCTTCCTTATATTCATATAGGCAAGAGAAAGTAAAAAATGAACCCCATAAATGCAATGCGCTCTAAGTTTCCAAGTTTGAACTTTATGCGCTTTTAAGTTTATGAAATATTTTGTTCAATCACAGATACACCCATACACACACACACACACACATCGCTAGAAACAAGTGTTTTTTTTTGGGGTTCTTTGGGCCTGAAATGAAGTGAAGGAAGAATGTTGGGTTCATTCAGTGCAGCATTAAGAACACTGTAATGGATAGTCAATTACAGTATTACGTTAATTGATGGAGGTACCGGCTCCATCGACGTTTTAGACGTCTTATTGGATTGTTTCGGAGAGTTTGCGTAGCCACATTTAAGATTTAAAAGGGTTTTTAAATTTTTTATTTAATTTTTATGTAAAATTATATCGAACACTTCTCAGTGTTGAAATACATAATTTTAAACGAATTTTTACATAATACACTAATTCATATATATTTTTACTTTCCCTTGCCTATATGAATATATAGGAAGGAAAGTATTGTTTTCATGTCGATTTTAACAAATCGAGTTTTCACCGGATCTACACGTTTTCAGACCCCTTGAACCCAAAAACCATGTTTTTTAGCGATTGGTCTGTGTGTGAACAGAATATCTCAAGAACGGAACATCGTACGAACTTGAAACTTAAGTTACATACCACTACCGGACCCGACACGAATATTTTCATCAAAATCGGTCAACCGGAAGTAGTTGTTTATTCGTGTAATTTTTCACGTTTTTGCAATTTTCTCAAAAACTGGTTCTACGATTTTTTTAAAAATCGTCTGGTTCACTACATTTTTTATGCTCTACAAGAAAGGGTAGGCGCCATGATTGCTGAAATTCTTGGTAAGGCTGTTTTCACGTAAAAACATTTTCTTTTTAAGATTGAGGCTTTAATATGCATTTTAGCGCAAACCGTTATATAATAAAAGTTGTAGAGAATGTAAAATCCTACAACTTTTATTTAAAACATTTTTTTGTATAACGCTTAGTTTAGCGGTAATTAGCGATTTTCTGTTTTTTTCTCACGATAACGTGTGAAAAATCGATTTTTTAAAGATTTCGGCCTTAGTATGCATTTTACGACCAAAAAAAAATTTAAAATCAAATTTATAAGAAAATTAAACGATCTATAACTTTTATTTAGTGCGTTTTTCTCTACAGAGCCTAGTTTAGCGTGAAAGAGTGATTTTTAAGCCGAACTGAGGTTGATTTTCAATTTGCGTCTTTCACTTATGATTAAAATGAGGTTATGTTTTTTGAGGTTAGGTTTTTGTTTATTTCTAATGTTTTATTACTAATGTTAGGTTATATTATTTAAATTATTTGCATTGGCAAGAGAAAGTTGTGTGATTGTTTCATATCAGATTTTTTAGAGATGTACAACGAAACAGATTCAATCTTTTGTACCTTTCGAAAAGAAACGAATACAAAAAATAATGTAATATCATATGTAATAAAAATAATTTACCCAGCAATAATTCATATACTTATTAAATAAAAATTTGTAGTAATTTTACAAATTTCAAAATATTATTTCCAAATTTTTATAATTTTGGAATTACATACAGTAGTCATTCTGTTTCTTTATTTATTATATTTAAATTGCCACCTTTACAAAAAAAGCAAGAAAACTAATATTAAAGGTGTTGAATATGAAGGTATTAAAAGGATTATAGGATTGCAAAAAAATAAAGAAAGATAAAAGATACATGTTGAAAATGAATTAAATAAAGACAGAAATATTTCGATTATGCATCATTAGTGTTAATGTATTTCTAAGACAGAGAAAGAGATATAAGAAGAGAAGAAAAATAGACAAGGACATGTCACATCTATCTGTTATTTTATTTATGAAATGTAATATATTTTTTTAAATTTCAAAAGAAAAATATATTGAAGTTACTAGTTGTGTTAAGATTATCGTCACGTAAAATAGAGTTAGTTATAAATAAATCTATGAAACTTAGTTACATCATAACAGATCTATAAGTTGTTTTTTTTATTATTATTAATAATGCAATAGTAATATGTTGTTAATCGGTTTATCTTCTTTGTATTATAATTGATTTTTCTTTTTCTTTTTTTTTGAATGATTTGTAACGGATTTTATTTGTTCATTATTTTTCTGGAATGCGTTGAAATTTATATGAAAATGGTTATATTTCCCTTAACTTATTTATTTATTTTTTTTTTTAATTGTATAGCCCTTTTAAGAGCGCACTAGTTATGTAATTAAATTCATTTTCCCTTAAGCTGTTTTGGGAGCTGTCGCCTCCTTGCGTGGTACTCCCTCATCCTCCTACTCACCACATGTCTCTCCTCCTCTGTCCAGATTCTAGTCTTGGACTCAGCAGAATGGAAATTCCCGAAAGTCTTAATCTTGTGCCTAAAAATGTCTCTGTTCATAATGTCGTTGCCCGAGATGTCCAACGTTATGAGGTCTTCCTCCACTTCCTTCAACCATCTGTCTCTGGTTTTAAGTCCTTCCTGGCTTCTGATCAACTTGTAGGTCTCATTTTCCATATCCCTAAACCTCATTAGATGTCCGTAATATTGCAGTCGTCTTTTCCGACACTTTGTTGCCAAGGATTCCCCCAGAAAATTCATTATTACTTCGTTTGATCGTTTTTTAATAAAAAATTATATTTATATGATATAATAACTTAACTTATATGATATAATATTAATATATTAACCCATCCTAGTAGACGGTTTTTTCCATAGTTGGATAGGATAATTTCCACCACCTCTAGCGTAATAGGATAGTAGTTTTTTGTAAGAAATTTTATATTATCGTAATGTATTTTTTATGTAATGTGTAATATTATGAGAATAAATAAATAATAATTATTATTATTATTCATTGCATCTATTTATGCGTCGCTAGTTGGTTGCATTATTAAGTTGTTCGTTCAGCCAATCAAACTTTTGCTGTTTACGCCATTAGCTGGAAAGCTGGATTGAACCTCTTTTGTCTCTTTTAATGCAGATTTCACCTTAGGGAACAGGTAGATGTCACATGGTACAAGATCTGGTGAATAAGGTGGATGTTCTAACACTGAGATGCTGTACTTGGCCAGAAACCTCTTGACAGATAATGTGGAATGAGCTGGCGAATTGTCTTGGTGGAGAATGCCACATTTCGGGGCGTTTTTTCCTTACTCTTTGACGTAGTTTAGAAAGTACCTCAAGGTAGTAATATTGATTAATTTTTTGAAGTTCAGGAACCCAGTGAAGGTACACAATCCCATGGATATCAAAAAAAAAAAAAAACAATCATCATTGCTTTAAATTTTGACTTGCTCATTCGAGCTTTTTTGGCTGTCGGTGAAGTTCGGCTCTTCCAGTGCATGGATTGGCGCTTCGTTTCCAGATCATAAGTAAAAAACCAAGTTTTATCACATGTTATTATCTTCTACCTGTTCCCTAAAGTGAAATCTACATTAAAAAGGGACAAGATTTGAGTCTGAGGAAGCTGTAAAAGAGAAAGCGGCACGTGTCCTGAAGGAGCTGACAGAATATGACTTCCAGCACTGTTTCCAACAATGGAAAATTTGCATAGAGCATTGTAAGGAAATAGAAGGAGTGTACATTCAAGGTGACAATAAGTGATTATAAATAAAATTTAAAAAAATTTTTTACAACGTCAGTTTCGTTATTAAATAGCCACATCTCGTATGACTGAAGCTTTTACGAATAGAAAAGAAAAAATCTGGTGTGAAACACTAACACAACTTTCTCTTGCCAATGCAAATAATTAATAATAAACCTAACATTATTAATAAAATATTAGAAATAAACAAAAAACTAACCTCAAAAACATAACCTTATTTTAATCATGAGTGAATGATGCAAAATGAAAATCAACCTCAGTTTGGCTTAGAAATACGGAAAATCACTCTTTCTCTCTAAACTAGGCTCTGTAGAGCTAAGTCTTTAAATAAAAGTTGTAGATCTTTTAATTTTCTATAAATTAAATTATATACACTTTTGTCGTAAAATGCATACTAAGGCCGAAATCTTAAAAAAATCAATTTTTCACACATTTTCGTGAGAAAAAAAACAGAAAATCGCAAATTACCGCTAAACTAAGCGTTATACAAAAAATTGTTTGAAATAAAAGTTGTAGAATTTTCAATTCTCTACAACTTTTATTATATAAAGTTTTGCGCTAAAATGCATATTAAAGCTGTAATCTTAAAAAAACAACGTTTTTACGTGAAAACAGCCTCACCCAGAATTTCAGCAAACATGACGCCTACCCTATCTTGTAGAGAATAAAAAATTGAGTAAACCAGGCGATTTAAAAAAAAATCGTAGGACCAGTTTTTGAGAAAATCGCAAAAAAGTGAAAAATTACACGAAAAAACTACCACTTCCGGTTGACCGATTTTGATGAAAATGTTCGTGTCGGGTCCGGTAGTGGTATGTAACTTAAGTTTCAAGTTTCAAGTTCATACGATGTTCCGTTCTTGAGATATTCTGTTCACACACAGACACACACACACACACACAGACACACACACACACACACACACACACAGACACACACACAGACCAATCGCTAAAAACATGTTTTTTGGGTTCAGGGGGTCTGAAAACGTATAGATCCGGTGAAAACTCGATTTTGAAAAATCGACATGAAAACAATACTTTCCTTCCTTTATATTCATATAGGCAAGAGAAAGTAAAAAGTAAACCACCTCACTCCTCGTTTTACTTAGTAAAGCCCCTACAGACTGAAACCATCCTTTCGGGTGATCACCTAAACAACGAAGGGTAATACATGAAACTGAGTGAAAAAGTATCAGATTTTACTAAAAATCGAATCCGGAAATTCATAATACAAGAAAATTAACAAAATATATGATTATTTTGTGTAAAACTCAGGTAAATGAGATTAACATTTATGTAAAAATTCACCTTTATATTTTGTAATGTTTAAAAACAGATTTTAATTTATTTTTAGTCTTTTTTAACGCAATATATTTTATGCATTATTGTCTATCGTAAAACTAGAACATAAATAATACAAAAGGCAGAGGGCGGTCAAGGTGTGATATTATGCATGCTTAAATTTGCTGGATAGAAATTCCATTAGGGCGTCTTAACAGACTGGAAGTAATTCAATTTGATTCTATGTCTATAAGGTTTTATCCATTCTATCCTAAGAGAAATAATAATGAATTGATCTGAACTCTATATTTTATAAACTTGACAGTTAACCAATAAAAATTTGGTGTGAAACACTCACACAACTTTCTCTTGCCAATGCAAATAATTAACACTAAAACATTACAGATATTTATTTTTTATTTAGTAATAAAACATTACAAATAAACAAAAAACTAACCTCAAAAAACCATAACCTTATTTTAATCATGAGTGAAAGACGCAAAATGAAAATCGACCTCAGTTTGGCTTAAAAATACGGAAAATCACTTTTTCACGCTAAACTAGATTCTGTAGGGAAAATGCTATAAACAAAAGTTGTAGATCGTTTAATTTTCTATAAATTTGGTTTGATATACTTTTGTCGTAAAATGAGTAGGCTGCTAAGGCCGAAATGTTTAAAAAAATCGATTTTTCACAAGTTTTCGTAAGAAAAAAACAGAAAATTGCTAATTACCGCTAAACTGTGCGTTACACAAAAAAATGTTGGAAATAAAAGTTGTATGACTTCAAATTCTCTACAAATTTTATTAAATACATTTTTGCGCTGAATAGGATAATAAAGCCGCAATCTGAAAAAAAAACAATTTCTTTACGTGAAAACAGCCTCACCAAGAATTTCAGCAAACATGGCACCTACCCTATCTTGTAGAGAATAAAAAATTTAGTAAATGAGGCGATTTTTAAAAAAAATCGTAGGTCAGTTTTTGACAAAATCGCAAAAAAGTGAAAAATTGCACGAATAAATTACTACTTCCGGTTGACCGATTTTGATGAAAATGTTCGTGTCGGGTCCGGTAGTGATATGTAACTTAAGTTTCAAGTTCGTACGATGTTCCGTTCTTGAGATATTCTGTTCACACACACATACGCGCGCGCACACACACACAGACACACACACAGAACAATCGCTAAAAAAAACATGTTTTTTTGGGTTCAGGGGGTCTGAAAACGTGTAGATCCGGTGAAAACTCGATTTTGAAAAATCGACATGAAAACAATATTTCCCTCCTATAGATTCATATAGGCAAGAGAAAGTAAAAAATATCAAATTTTACTAAAACTCGAACCCGGGAATTCATAATACAAGAAAATGAACAAAATATTATGATTATTTTGTGTAAAACTCAGGTAAATGAGATTAAAATTTATGTAAAAATTCACCTTTATGTTTTGTAATGTTTAAAAACAGATTTTCATTTATGTTAAGTCTCTTTTAACGCAATATATTTTATGCATTATTATTGTCTATCGTAAAAATAGAACATAAATAATACAAAAGGCAGAGGGCGGTCAAGGTGTGATATTATGCATTCTTAAATTTGCTGGAAAGAAATTCCATTAGGGCGTCTTAACAGATTGGAAGGAAATTCCATTTGATTCTATGTCTATAAGGTTTTATCTCTTGTATCCTTTGAGAAATAATAATGAATTGATCTGAACTCTATATTTTATAAACTTGACAGTTAACCAATAAAATATTGTTTAAAGTAAATAAACTTTAGTGGAGTGTAACCTTGTTCTTGACAATGGATAAGAGTCGCGTAGGATGTAAGGGTGTCTCTCTCTCTCTTTGCCCTCTTTATCTGTATTTCCATGTATCGGATGTATCATTACTTTAAATAGAATATGATCAGCTTTTTCGTATTTTTTATAAAAGGAAAATACATTCTAAAAAAATGCCATATGATATATTCTTACTTTCTCCTGTTATGGTAAGAGAAAGTACTGTTGTAATACTCAACAAAGAAAGTGTGTAAAGTTTTTCATTTATCCTTTGGTTTATTATATTTTATAAAAATATTAAATATTTTTTTATTATCTATCT
The DNA here is from genome assembly GCA_035578175.1 of Catonia carolina. Taxonomy (NCBI): domain Eukaryota; kingdom Metazoa; phylum Arthropoda; class Insecta; order Hemiptera; family Achilidae; genus Catonia; species Catonia carolina. Next base: position 4,650,418 of record JAQMRL010000006.1, on the reverse strand, counting down.
GGATATGTTTAGTGAAATACGAGGCGTGTTCAGAAAGTAAGTACCGTTTTTAAAAAAAAACAAGTAAAACATTTTTTTTCAACACAATTTTATTTCTACATGAAAGCCCAAACCTTAAACTATTTTTCGACATAGTTTCCACCGATGTTCAAACACTTGTCGTAGCGTGTGATCAATTTGTCTATACCCTCTTCGTAGAAGGTTCCCGCCAACGAATGTAGCCACGACTCCACGGCAGTTTTCACTTCATCGTCGGTTTCAAAGCGTTGGCCGCCTAGCTCGCGCTTCATGTGCAGGAACAAGTGGTAGTCAGACGGTGCCAAGTCCGGGCTGTAGAGCGGGTGATCGAACTGCTCCCAACGAAATTGTCGAACCAATGCTTGAGTGTCACCAGCGGTATGGGACCGAGCATTGTCATGGAGCAACACAATTCCGTTACTGAGCATTCCTCTCCGTTTGTTTTGAATTGCCCGCCTTAGTTTTCTTAAGGTTTCGCAATACCTTACCGCATTAATGGTTTCACCTCTTGGGAGAAAATCAATGTGTTGCTCCATGACAATGCTCGGCCCCATACCGCTGGTGACACTCAAACATTGGTTCGACAATTTCGTTGGGAGCAGTTCGATCACCCGCCCTACAGCCCGGACTTGACACCGTCTGACTACCACTTTTTCCTGCACATGAAGCGCGAGCTAGGCGGCCAACGCTTTGAGATTGAACTTTTGGTTAGGTTATACAATCTGTAAGTATCCTAAAAGTCTCAAAGTTAACCCTAGCACGGCAATCAAAAGTTAACTCTAATTGTTTTTTTTTAATTTCCTGTAACTTAAATTATAGGAAATTTAAAAAAAACAATTAGACTTAAATTTTTATTGTTATGCTAGGGTTAAATTTGAGACTTTTAGGATACTACAGATTGTATAACCTAACCAAAAGTTCTGAAAAATTGACAAAATATATTCATTATTTAGGATTTCCTATAACTTAAATTATTACGGGCAGGTGGAGTGCTAATTTAATTGCTCTCAATCTGTTGGTTACAGGGCTACAAAAAATAGTTCTGTTTCTTATCACTTAGTCACCCAATTATATAACTGAACTATTTAAGAACAGAAGAGGTAGAAGTGTTAAAGACACTAGTCAGAGTTATCTCCTCTGAGAGTAATCAATTTCACTATACAGCCAGACCCTGTGGTGAATGAAGTGAAGGCGTCATTTGTAGGGTGGAGAGTGGGTGGTTTTTGGAGGGCCTGGCATGCTGATAAGTATACTCTTTCAACTCAGTGAGGAAGGCAATTGTAAACCACCTCACTTTTTATTTTACTTAGTAAAATCACTACAGCTTTTAGTAAACCGGCTTTTCGGCTGTTGACCTGAACAACAACAACCTTTATCTAAATATTCGTAAACATAAAAATATATGTATCGAAAATTCTATTCCTTTTTGAAATATTTTGATCAAAATGTATTCTTTCAAGCTAATTAAGTTCCACTTGCTCACCTAAATAAAATTTAACTTCTATTTTCTCTATTTAGGAAATTTGCATTCTGTTGAAAACAATCAGTAAATGTGATAACACAAAATTTGGAAAAAAATAACATGATAAATAAACGTGAGTGAAGACACAGTCCAGTGACTAAACTCCGACGTGAATTGATAAGTGAGTCGTATAGTTGCAAAACCAGATACATCCATTTTTTACTTTCTCTTGCCTATATGAATATATAGGAAGGAAAGTATTGTTTTCATGTCGATTTTTCGAAATCGAGTTTTCACCGGATCTATACGTTTTCAGACCCCCTGAACCCAAAAAACATGTTTTTAGCGATTGGTCTGTGTGTGTGTGTGTGTGTGTGTGTGTGTGTGTGTGTGTGTGTGTGTGTGTGTGTGTGTGTGTGTGTGTGTGTGCGTGTGTGTGTGTGTGTGTGTGTGTGTATGTGTGTGTGTGTGTGTGTGTGTGTGTGTGTGTGTGTGTGTGTGTGTGTGTGTATCTGTGTGTGAACAGAATATCTCAAGAACGGAACATCGTACGAACTTGAAACTTAAAACTTAAGTTACATACCACTACCGGACCCGACACGAACATTTTCATCAAAATCGGTCAACCGGAAGTAGTAGTTTATTCGTATAATTTTTAAGTTTTTTGCGATTATCTCAAAAACTGGTCCTACGATTTTTTTTAAAATCGCCTATTTTACTCAATTTTTTATTCTCTACAAGATAGGGTAGGCGCCATGTTTGCTGAAATTCTCGGTGAGGCTGTTTTCACGTAAAAACGTTGTTTTTTAAGATTACGGCTTTAATATAAATTTTAGCGCAAAAACTTATATAATAAAAGTTGTAGAGAATTTAAAAACCTACAACGTCTGTTTCAAACATTTTTTTGTATAACGCTTAGTTTAGCGGTAATTTGCGATTTTCTGTTTTTTTTCGCACGAAAACGTGAGAAAAATCGATTTTTTTAACATTTCGGTCTTAGTATGCATTTTACGACAAAAGTGTATATAATTAAATTTATAGAAAATTAAAAGATCTACAACTTTTGTTTAAAGCATTTTTCTCTACAGAGCCTAGTTTAGCGTGAAAGCGTGATTTTCCGTATTTTTAAGCCAAACTGAGTTCGATTGTCATTTTGCGTCATTCACTCATGATTAAAATAAGGTTATGTTTTTGAGGTTAGTTTTTGTTCATTTCTAATGTTTTAATACTAATGTTAGGTTTATTATTAATTATTTTCATTGGCAAGAGAAAGTTGTGTGAGTGTTTCACACCAGATTTTTTTTTTTAATAAGTTTTTATTGTTTTCTTTAGCACTATACCTTAACGCACGTTTTGCTCCAGTGAGTTTGTTTCAAAACCAGCTATATTCTATTTAAAATTGATGTCCAACACGAGGGTTAGTTGCAAAAGCAGATAGGCTACATCCAACATAACCTAACTTGATCCCGTAGGCATCCTTCGCATCCCAGAAAATATTACAGTATTTCGTTTAGTCTGTGATGGATGCGGAGGGCAAAACAAAAATATCAAAATGATGGGAATAATATCTGTTTGGTTTTGTAATTATGCACCACTGACAAAAAAAAATGTAGAGTATATTTTCCCAGTTGTGGACCATTCTTTTTTACTACCAGATCGTATATTTGTACGAATCAAGAAGGAAGTAAAAAAATAATTTGATCCTATTTCAAGTCCAGATGAATACAGAAAAATATTTTCAAACTACGGCACTGTGATTAATTTAGCCGACAAAGTGTATGACTGTAAGACGGTGCTTCAAAATATTACTTTACCACCAGGAAAATGGAATTTTCGTTTCAGTCCTACAAAGAGATTTTGTTTTATAAGAAATGAAAACCAGAACAACATACTTGTTAGTGGGGAAGTTCACTACAAAAAAAACCTAGGAAAATATAAATCAGTTTTAAGAAAGGTGCGTAATAAATGACGTGGAATGTCCAGAAATCACACAAAGTGGCAAAAATATTTTTCCACTTAAGGTGCGCGACGTTACCAATTTACTTTTGAAACATTTTGGTCCTGACTGGAAATGTACAGATTCCTTAATATATTTTAAAACATACTAGAGAATAATCCATTATGAGTTGAACCGACTGAAGAGCATGACAGTGTTGAAGTTGGTTGTGCAAATCGTGATGAAGTTGATGATTTTATGGTATAGTTTAAATTTTTTAATACGTAATCTATAAAGTTTCACGTCATTAAACCAAATTTATACAACAGCAAAAGTTATAAACAGCATAGAGTATCTACGCATAAATCAAATAAACAGTAACATCAATAGTAAAAAAAAGTAATAGTAACAGTAGTTTAGTAAATATTATGTGCTAATATTATTAGCACATTGACAGCAAGCTTAGCAAGGGTAGGGCCTTGTTCGCTTTACTCATCCCTTTGTTCCTCTCTCCTGCATACTCCTCAAAACTGAAACTTCTGATGTACTCCTCTATCCTACGTCCTTTCCTTTTGTACGGGTCACCGGTATGGTGGCCCTTTCTCTCCAAGTCCAACAAAAGACGTACTTCAGCATACCAGAACAAAGTCCTCCGGTGCATCACACAGTTCCACTATCTTATATCCAATCGCATCATACACGAACACCTTCTCTTCCCTTCTATGGAGGACTTTATTTACAATACCTCGAAACGGCTACACGACGCTGGGAAAACTGACGGACCCCAGATCATTCAGGACTTGTACCGACGCCTACACCCACCTGAAGTCTCTATCCCATTACCATTCCACGACTTTATCTAAATTTTAGAATGACCCACTTAACAAAATTTAGGGTTGCCACATTTTTATTCTGCCCTGTATTCCTCTTATTTGCCCATGCCCCTCCTACTTGTATGACTCACTCCCCCCAGTTGGTAGTTGTCCCCATGTTCCTATGCATAATCACTCCACTACGGTGAAAAGAGCCGCCATTTTAAATTAATAAACACTCAGAAGATAAAAAGGCCGGTGATTATGCCAAACTCTACCCTTTCCGTCTCCCCTGAAATCATAAACTAACCCCTACCTTAAATTATACCTTTAGTCCACGTTCAGTAAAATGCATGCCTTCCCCTCACCAAAATAATAGGCCTCCCACAAAACTGAACAAAGGCCACTGAAAAATAAAATAAAATAAAAGAGCCGCTCTTAAACCCACTTGTCCCTTAATTTAAATTTTCCACAAATAACTTCTAAAAATAAATTACCTCCTTTCAAGTCCCAGTTCCAATGTCCCACGAACCAGAATCCTATTTCCTATTTAAACTATAAAATTCCCCCTAAATTTCTTGAGGTTGCAATTATTCTGTTATATTGTTCCCCGAGCGACCAGGTGTTCCTTAACACGATGTCGCCATCATAGGGCTTCTTAGCCCTCTCAACCAGGATTCAGGATTCAGGATTCAGGTATAAATCAAAATAAAACAATGCTTGTATTTTGAAATAATAAAACGTAAGTACCAAAAAGTAAAAATAGATGGGTATGATTAATTCAAAACTAGATAAATCCATTTAATAATTTGCAAAACCAGATAGATTACGATTTCTGTTGCAAAACCAGATACATCCAACACAAATTTTTGAATAACTTAATAAATATTGATTTTCTGAAACTGAAATCTTTTGGTGTGCATGTACAAATTAGCTTCGATATGAAGGTATAAAATGAAACATGCAACATTTTCATCTATCTGAGATACCAGTTTTTGGTCATTCCTGAAAAAAAATATTTTCTGGATATATCTGGTTTTGCAGCTAGACGACTCAAGTGTAGCATTACTGTCTGACAAGTTTCGAAATAGGATTCCCTCCTTTCCGCACTTCATCATAGCCACCTCGCATTACGCACTGTCCCAAAAACATTAGCTCAGATAGTCAGTGTACTATTACAGCTCATTACTACAACAATATTTCTATTCATACTTACTATTACTTTATTATTTATTATTATTTGCACTTATTTAACCTGTACCTGTTTGAATCACAATTATACACTTACACTGTATTTGTTTAATCGAAACGAATTTATCTGAATATTGAACAACTGACCAAACCCAAAACATAATAAAACTGCACTGACTACAAAACCAATATTTCATAATCGCTAACATTGTACAACTGAAGTAAAAGCATAGTTTATATTAGCTGCTCTCAAGTAAATAAGGAATAATGCTTACTCCATTTAATTAAATCGTATCAATTTTTTAGACTTACAGTCAACATTATAAATTAAGAACTTTCTGTGTTATATATAATTATGACTACACTACCTTATAGTAAACAAAAATAATGGAAACACTTATGACTTTCTGCTGGTGGTCACATAATCTGTACAAAATGTTATGGATAACAAGAATCTAGTACAAGTGATATTCATATTACGTAATTGCTCATTTGTGTTGTGCGTACCAATGTATTCGATCCGGCACGTAGTGCGAACGGGAGTGGAAGAAGTGGGGAAGGGACGGAATCCTATTTCGATCGTTGTCAAGCAGTGCAGTATTCAGAACACTGTAATGCAGTCATGTCAAAGATACGGCCCGCGGGCCGCATCCGGCCCCCGGGCTGTATCAATACGGCCCGCGATCGCAATGTGTCACAGAAAGAAGAATCATGTTTTTTTAGAGCTTTAAGACTTCACTCGATTCCTCTACGGAAGTTTTAAAATGCGCACACTACATTTATAAGTAATTTTAAGGGCAGCGCGTGCCGAGACAAGCGAGAGAGATAGACAGTAACGCCATCTCTACCTGACATCAATGAGCTTGTCAAAAACAAGAGAAGTCAGGTATCTGGATCCTCGAGCTCAAAATAATTACCATCTTTTATAACTTTGATATGATTTTGAACAACCGTAGGCCTATATTATATACTATGCAATTAAATAAATAAAATGTTATAATAATTCAGTAAATTTTTTGTTATTTGAATCAGGCCCGCCTACACATTCTAAATTTAATATATGGCCCTCTGCAAAATTGAGTTTGACACCACTGCTGTAATGGATAGTCAATTACTACGTTAATTGATGAGGTCCTGGCTCCATCGACGTTTTATTGGATTGTTTAGGAGAGTCTGCGTAGCCAGATTTGAGATCATTGGGTTATGGTGGTCCACGAATTTCTTCCTAAATTTTGTATAGAGTTTTAAGAAAACGTCATTTATGTAGGGTACGTTTAGGTGTGAGTGTAGCGTTTTATTGGTTACATAATATGGGGCGTTAACTATACTCCGTAAAAGCTTTGATTGGAAACGCTGAATTTTTGCTAATACCAAAAAAAAATTTAACTTAAATCTGAAATAAATTATTTGTAAGCGACTTGATAAAGTTGCTGACAATCAACTTTAAAAAAACAGCATGTTAACCTTATCCAGTTAACCGACGTATAGTCTATTACCAGAAAATATTAAAAAAAAAACAATTTATTTTTTATAAACTGTTTATTTGTTTTCATAACTGACAGATCGTGATCGAAAATGAAATAAGTAATAAAAATAAAATATTTGTTAAAACTGTTTTAGTAGTTTATAGCAGTATTAAAGAAACATCTAGAATTTGAGTAGAATATTATCACTAGAATAACAAGTCAACAATCTCGTATAAAAAAAGAGTTTGTAAAAGTAGAATTTACATATCAGTTTGAATTGAAAACCAAACGTAGCTGTTGACTGTGTGTAGAAGAATTGAAACTTATAAGAAATTTAAATGACTATTTCTTTGATATCGAACTTTACCTACATGAAAATACTATTTATCCTTCAAACATACGTTCCTTTAAACTACCAAGTGCTTTTATCCACCTTTAAAATCGATATTGGTTTCGCTATTAAAGCCGTTTGTTTTTATCTTATTTTCCCCCGAGATATTTTACCCTTTAGTTATTGAAAATCACTTAGACTGATAAGATTTGTTAGACTTTTTTTAAAACTTACATTGTAAAACTTACAATTTACTTACTATTGTTACTTACTTACTATTTGTGGGACCATTAACAGGACACTGGGTAACAGAGCTATAACAGAGACAGTGGTTATAATGTAATGGCAGCCCCAGTCCTTCTTTATAGAAGTGAGTCATGGGTTACCACAAAACGCCAACAAAGTAGGATCCAACCAGCTGAAAATGAGGGTTGTAAGGAGGGTGAAGGGCTGCTCGAGGCTTGATCTAATACATAACGAGGAAATTAGATCAGAGTTGGGTGTATTTAGCTTGAATGAAAAACTGGAGGAATACCAGAATCAATGGAGGCAACATTAAGAACGGATGCCAGAGGAGAGAATACCTCTAAAAGTGATGGAATATGTTCCATTTGGAAGAAGGGAGGTGGGAAGACCTCGAAGAAGATGGCAGTAGTCGAGATGTACGGGCTGGTGTGTCTTGTGTATGTGTAGACGTACATGATGGATTGTGAGTTAGGAACAGGCTTATGCCTAATCCTTGATAGTAAGTCCACAAGGGTGTAAAAACACTACCTTATACACTAATAGGGGTTTTACACTTATAGGGGTGTAAAAACACCCCTATCGCTGCCGGCAACACACACGGCAACAAAAGCGATAGGTCGGCAAGGGTGTTAACAAAACATAAAAAAGATCAAGGAAGCCCAAAAAACAAACACTCAGGTAAATCGTTGCATAAATGAAATAAATCTAGAAAAGTAAGTAGTAAAATAATTTAATTTATAACAATAAATATATATAGTGTAAACAGCCAAAATTAGTACAAGGTTACCCAATCTTAAATAGCTGGAAAGTCTAATACAATACCAGATCTATAAAAAAAATGTATTTCCTGAGGTAAATTATTATAAATATTAAGTAAAACAATAAAATATTTAAAGATATACTCATTAAATGATAACTTAAAATCGAAATGGCCAAAATAGTTGAATTTAAACTTTTATTTTCAAGTTTAGCATGCTAGCAGCTTCCCATTCAATATATATTTTATCATTATTACCTTAGATTCCACAAGTTATAAAATATTTAGTATATATATATAAAAGTGCAAATATGTAGAGACATACAAAGTTGTACTATATGAATGTTGTTTCACAAATATAAAATTGATTAACCAGAAGTAAAAGTTTGCTTTTTAGAATTTTAAATTTAGAAAAATACTAAATTCAAATTCAACCTTTTTAATAAAGTGTAAAACAAGAATAATAATTGTAAAAAATTTTATGAAATGAATAGTTAAAATTTTTATCTTTTAGAATTTTAAATTTAGAAAAATACATAAATTCAAATTCAGCCTTTTTAATAAAGTGTAAATTAAGAATAACAATTGTTAAAAAAAATTTATGGAACGAATAGTTAAATTTTATAGATCAATGTTTCTGATTGCTTTAGTTTAGCAAAAGATTTAACAGGAAAATATTTCAAGCAGGTCACTTTGAATTCACTAAATTTCCTGTCCAAAACAAGAAGTTAACAAGATGGATCTTAATTCTGGCATGATCATTTCCCCAAAAGGTATCGGTTACCACTTTAAAACACCTTAAGTAGATGGATGAGCTCCTCTCATGATAAATAAAATAATAGAACATACCCTTTTGTAGTTAACACTTATTTTCGGAGTATTACTGACGTATGCAACAGCTAATAGAAGATTTAGTGATGAAATTCTCATCCAGACTTGACTTCACGTAACTCCATGAAAGAAAATGTCAGGAAACATTGAACGTTAATTAAAGGATGTTGACGAAGTGAAAATTCGTCCTTCTCGGGAGTCGAACCCCATGTACAGAATATTGAAATGGTATGATTCACTGAACGGCAATTTCCGTCCCCGGATTAGAACCCATGTTTAATGGCCAAGAAGAATTAACTTTTTCAAAAGTTACAAAGTGAAAATACACGTAATAAAAATTTACTACATAGCGAACGAACTTTACTCTACGAAAATTCAACATTAAGTGTAATGACTTGCAAATGGAGTATCTCGATGAGATAGCAGAACGCAGTTAGAAGTAAAAGCGGTAGATCGCACCACCAGACGGTGAGTTTAGTTATCATTGACAAAGTAATAAAGAATTATCGGCAATCAAAAGGACAACAAGCGAACGCTAAAAACCGAACAAAATAAAATCGTAACAATCTGGAAACAGATGTTACAAAGAAGAAGAAGTTATTGTAAAATATTTTTGTATATATATATTCATGCAAGGATTTACAGCCCCAGACGCATCTCGCTTCCTAAGCACCGCCTCTCTCTGCCTCACCAGTCCCCTTTGGAGAGCCGCCGCAAAGACATTGCCTCTTGCACCCAATCCAACCATGTCATTTCCGGTCTACCCCCTTCCCCTCCTTCTTCTACCAGGTGGCGTCCACTCCCGTACCTTCTTTGGCTACCTACCATCCCCCATCCTCGGGAAATGGCCAAACAATTTTAACTGCTTCCGGGATATGGTATCCATGATATTTCCTTGAACGCCGATTCTTCTCCTAATTCCAGAATTCGGAATTCGATCGATCCTGACACACTACAGTTCCGCCTGCATAAATCCATCTCCACCGCTTTTAGGCGATCTTCTGTCTCTTTGTCAATACTCATACTTCCGCTGCGTAGGTACACACACTCTTCAGGTTAGCATGACAAATATTTATCTTTGTCTCCCTCCATATTTTATCATATTATTGTTATCTTTCTGTCACCGCCACCCCTTCTAATTAATCATTTACTTTGTTACCGTCCTTCAATAGTTCTCCCGGCCTTTGTCGGCGCACCGATAAACCTTTCGGCTCCGCACCGACAGAGGCCTTTGTCATCAAGGCCGAGCCAGTAGCCGCCCTCTACCACAGCGCTCTCGGCAACTATATAAAAGAGCGCTGCACTGAGCCGAGGAATTGAATACCGATCCAGATACAGAGAGCTTCACTTCCGATCCAGACGACGACAAGACGTCCACCACGGTACACGGCTGCCGGACTCCAGCGAGGACTAATCGACGACCCCGCAAGAGAGCAGATGATGCTTCCGCTCGCCGACCTGTCACTGTAAGCCGTCGACCGGACCGTCATCGCCCGCTGACGCGAGCGATGCCCACAGCGGTCCCTCGACCGAGCCTTACGCCCACCGAACCCGACGAAGCAGCCATCGACGCACTACTGCGAGGAAAGAAGTTAATGTCCCCGCTGGACGACAACACGCCGTGTCGTCCAGCTCCTCGACCGCCACGACGACTACGACGGACGCCTCTCCAAGACGACCACCGCTTAAACAGCCCTTTTCAGAGCCACCAAACAAATAAGGTTTGCCACTTAATGTCGCCATCCGGTGACATTTCAAAAAATTAAAATTGAAAAAATTTGGTTAAACTGGTAAAAATGTTAAGCGGTTTTTTAAATGTTTGCTCTTCTAAAAAAGTAGCCTATTATTTATTGGGATATTGTTTTTGTTTCCCTTTTTTTAAAAGAGGCGGCGAGAAAAACTCATGTTCACTCCCTCACGATGGGGGAAGTAGTAATGGACTCAATTGAGGCGTCCTCGTCCAGCTCCAAGGAGGCCGTAACCGCCTTACCAACCAAAAACCCGCCGCCTGGCCACTTGATCCGACATCAGCAAACAACCCTCCACCTCCCTCGGAACTGTTTTTGTTTCCTTGTATAGGGCCAATTGTAGATTTTTTAATTGTTATATTTTTCACAACCAATTGAGTTGGTCTAGAGGTAAAGTCGCCGCCGCAAGTCAGCTGTTTCACAGCTGATTTTTGAGGTTCCGTCGTTCAAATCCTAGTAACAGTAAGTCACTTTATACGTATTTGAATACAGGAAAGTGATTACCGATGTACTTGATGGTTGGGGTTCAATTAACCATACTCTCTCACTCTGTACAAAACTGCACCTTATTTACACATCATACACATCTCATTGAGTTATGGGGTTGCTTATCGTTCTTAAATTGAACAGATTGCAACGTACACACATTAGGGATAAAATAAAATAAATCATTCTTTACATTGGCTAGAGAAAGTCATGTGAGTGTTTCACACCAAATTGTTATTTATTTGATTTTTTAACTGATATTTCCGCACTGATGTAACAAAAATAAATAGTGGTATTATTACTCCGTTATTATATTCGTTAATCCAATGAAATATTACTATTTTACCACCAACGGATTATAAAATGTTTGACCTCCCAATTTTTTATGGTTCAAATGAAAACAGTTGTTTAATCATTAAATCGGCTTAAGCTTATCTAACGTAGACCTACAGTTAATCTATTAAAAGACTAAAACGGAATGACAAAAGTTTGGGTGAAACTAACAATAGAATTGTATTATACGTAACAATAAAAACCGCAAAATACTTTTGACATTAGTTTTATTTTTAAAACTCCCAAAACGAATCAATAATTTATAAAATTACTGAAATTACAACAAATTAGATTAGTGTGTAGGAGAACAAATTAAATGTTACACATACAAACATTTTTGTTGACAATTTTATCAGATTAAATTATTTCATAAGGTAACTTTCTACTTGATTTTTAATCTTTATTGTTTGTTGTTTTGTTTAGGTCATCAGCCGAAAGGCTGGTTTAAACCTGTAGAGGTTTTACTAAGTAAAACAAGAAGTGAGGTGGTTTACAATTGCCTTCCTCACCGAGTGGAAAAGTACGCTTATCAGCATGACGGGCCCTCTGAAAAGCACATATTTTCCACTCTGCAAATGACACCTTCACTTCATCCACCACAGGGTCTGGCTGTATAATGAAATTCATTACTTTCAGAGGAGATAACTCTGACTTGTGTCATTTACACCTCTACCTCTTCTGTTCTTAAATGATTCAGTCATTTAATTGGCTGCCCATGTGTTAAGAAACAAATCTATTTATTTTAGCCCTGCAACGAACAGATTGAGTGTAAAAATTTGACACTCCACCTGTCTGTTATGGGCAGCTTTATTGTTTAACGAATTAAATAATTTTAAACGTTACCTCTGTAATTTAGGCTGGTTTAAAAAAATCTGGTGTGAAACACTCACACAACTTTCATCTTGCCGATGCAAATAATGACCAATATAACCTAATATTAGTAATAAAACATTAGAAATAAACAAAAAACTAACTTCAAGAAACATAATGTTATTTTAATCATGAGTGAAAGACGTAGAGTAAAAATTAACCTCAGTTTGGCTTAAAAATACGGAAAATCACTCTTCCACGCTAAACTAGGTTCTGTAGAGAAAAATGCTTTAAATGAAAGTTGTAGATCTTTTAATTTCCTATAAAGCTGATTATACATTTTTGTCGTAAAATGCATACTAAGGCTGAAATCTTAAAAAAATCGATTTTTCACACGTTTTCGTAAGAAAAAACAGAAAATCGCTAATTACCACTTAACTAAGCGTTATACGAAAAATGTTTGATATAAAAGTTGTAGAATTTTAAATTACCTACAATTTTTATTATGTACATTTTTGCGCTTAAATGCATATTAAAGCAGCAATCTTAAAAAAACAATTTTTTTACGCGAAAACAGCAACACCAAGAATTTCAGCAAACATGGCACCTACCCTATCTTGTAGAGCATAAAAAATTTAGTAAACCAGGCGATTTTAAAAAAAATCGTAGGACTAGTTTTTGAGAAAATCGCAAAGAAGTGAAAAATTACACGAATTAACTACTACTTCCGGTTGACCGATTTTTAATGAAAATGTTCGTGTGTAACTTGTGAAAAGTCTTGGTATGTAACTTAAGTTTCAAGTTCGTACGATGTTTCGTTTTTAAGATATTCTGTTCACACACACACACACACGCACGCACGCACGCACGCACGCACACACACACACACACACACACTTAAACATACCCAGACCAATCGCTAAAAACATGTTTTTTGGGATAAGGGGGTCTGAAAACGTGTTGATCCGGTGAAAACTCGGATTTTGAAAAATCGACGTAAAAACAATATTTTCCTTCCTATGTATTTATATAGGCAGGAAAAAGTAAAAAATGTTTGAATTAAAAGTTGTAGGATTTTAAATTCTCTACATTTTTTTATTTACTATGTTGCCACGTTAAAATACATTTTTTTTTATTCCAAAGTTTTTGTACGTTACAATCTGTTCAATTTATAACAATAAGCAACCCCATGACCCAATGAGATGAGGATGATGTGTATGACGTGTAAATTAGGTGTAGTCTTGTACAGACCCAGGCCGACCATTCCTGAGAGAGTATGGTTAATTAAGCCGCAACCATCAAAGTACACCGGTAACCACTGCCTAGTATTCAAATCCGTATAAAAGTAACTACCTTTACTAGGATTTCGGAGACGAAGGTTCCTGGTTCAAATCCTAGTAAAGGTAGTTACTTTTATACGGATTTGAATGCTAGACAGTGGTTACCGGTGTACTTTGATGGTTGGGGTTCAATTAACCATACTCGCTCAAGAATGGTCGACCTGAGTCTGTACAAGACTACACCTCATTTACTCGTCATACACATCATCCTCATCTCATTGGGTCATGGGGTTGCTTATTGTTCTCAATTAAACAGATTGCAACGTACACACATTAGATTACAAAAAAAAAATTTACTAGGATTTGAACCAGGAACCTTCGTCTCCGAAAATCAGCTGTTAAACAGCTGATTCTTAAATACATTAATTTAGTTTTTTTTGCAAATACTTTTAAACCTTCAATCGTTATTACTAATTTACTGCGCATCTTCTGAATACTAACGAATATATTAAATACTAAACAAATCTAATTAAAAATCACACGAAACCTTGGTTTGTCTTAACTTTGTTTTGATCGGTTACTTCTTCCTGAATTAAACGTATAATTAACGTTGAAGATGAACGAAATTACGCAAAAAATTTGGCCTTAAATAAATCCAAGTTCCTTAATTAAAATTTAAAAAAAATAGTCATATTTAAACATGATCAATCCTGAATTTTTAAAAAATTTATTATAAATTCTGGTACATTAATAATATTGTAAGGCAATAATTTATAATGTAATTAATTTAATTTAAATTAAAGTTTATACATAATTTTTTTTAATAGATGTTTTTTTAAATTTATAAACTTGTTCATAATTATATGTTAAAGTCGTGTCAGTGAATCTTCTATTTATCTTAAATTCAAGGTTATTACAATAAAGTGTTGAAAAATTATACCTGTAAGTTTTTTCTATAATTATATCCTAATTTTTACAAACGTGATTTAATAGTTTTGAAGGTACTTATAATTGATGTTTTTTGTTTCTTAAATAACTTTTTTTAAACGTGTACAAGTTTTTCATTCAATTTTTGTACAAATTTGTGTTTGTATTTCATTTTCTGAGAGAATTGTTTTCTCGAAATGGTCACTACTTTCAATTTCATAATCATAGACACCTGAGTTTGAACCCTTGCAACTCCAAAAGTACGAGTCGGATTTTAACATACTTTATATCAAAATTTAGATCATTTTATTCTTCATTGACGGTGACCTATAATTAACCTATATTTTTACTTTCTCTTGCCTATATGAATATATAGGAATGAAAGTATTGTTTTCATGTTGATTTTTCAAAATCGAGTTCACCGGATCTACACGTTTTCAGACCCCTGAACCCAAAAAAAACATGTTTTTAGCGATTGGTGTGTGTGTGTGTGTGTGTGTGTGTGTACAAAATACCTCAAGAACGGAACATCGTACGAACTTGAAACTTGAAACTTAAGTAACATACTACTACCGGACCCGACACGAACATTTTCATCAAAATCGGTCAACCGGAAGTAGTAGTTTATTCGTGTAATTTTTCACTTTTTTTCGATTTTCTCAAAAACTGGTCCTACGATTTTTTTAAAAATCACCTGGTTTACTAAATGTTTTATTCTCTACAAGATAGGGTAGGCGTCATGTTTTCTGAAATTCTTGGTGAGGCGTTTTCCACGTAAAGAAACTGTTTTTTTAAGATTGTGGCGTTAATAGGCCTATGCAAGTTCGAGCCAGCCGCAGTGGCCACATGCCGGAAATTATTTTAAAATAAAAATGCGCAAATAATTATCTTTAAAATAAAACCAATTCCACGTCAATTGTTCAATTATTCTGTGTTTTATTTCATTTTAAGTTCTATACCTCTAAAAAAACACCCTATATTTTACTGTCATCTTAGACAAACATAATAACTAGTTTTAATGATTTAGTCATACATGGTAACAAATTTAATGATGATAATAATAATAATGACTATGATGACTTGAAAAGTGAATAGGTTAAAAAGACGATGACAAAGGTGAAAGTTATATTAAATATAATAATAAGAATAATATTTTATAAATTATTATTATTAGTTAATACTTAACAATAAAAGGTCATCCAGTCAGAATTGTATTAGTCAACGTCAGTTTCATTCAATATGACTGGATTGGTTACATTAGAGTTAACAGAAATGTTTTTCAAACTTTCATCGACCGGATGTCGCGGAAGTACGCTGAATGTCAATTCATTCACTGGGTGTAACAGAAAAAAATTGTACGCTAATTTCATTCTCTAATTCTATGTTCATCAAAATTAATATAAAAAAAATTCCTTTCATGTGTCTCATGAAATCACATGTCGCGTCTCATCACGTTTTTTAAGGCTGTCGTTTTTTTAAGGGCGAGCGACTCACCGCCCCCTACCACAGCGCTCTCAGTAGCTATAAAAGCGCAGTGCACTGAGCCGTTTGTCATTGCGCTCTACATCTCCGACGAAGATCGACCGACTACATCCACGAGATAAAGAAGGAAGATGCTCTGGGACTTGCAGCAGCCAGCAACACAGCAGCCGCAGCCACGCGCTGCCTACGCTGGTCTTCTCTCCTTCGAGACCAGCACAACGGTTCTTCTCAGGACCAATTTAATAAGGTTTTAACCGGCCCTTCTCAGAGTCATCAACCTGAGCCACGGCTCTCGTCGCAGCCACGCGCTGCCTACGCTGGTCTTCTCTCCTTCGAGACCAGCACAACAGTTCTTCTCAGGACCAATTTAATAAGGTTTTAACCGGCCCTTCTCAGAGTCATCAACCTGAGCCACGGCTCTCGTCGCAGCCACGCGCTGCCTACGCCGGTCTCCTTCGAGACCGACACAACGTTCCCTCTCAGGACCAATTCATTAAGGCTTTCACCGGCCCTTTTCAGGGCCATCAAACACCTCTTTTCGCCTCGGCGGACACACACACATAAACGGCCCTTTTCAGGGTCACCAAACAGATAAGGTTAGCCACTTAATGTCGCCATCCGGTGACAGAAGTTAGTTTTTTGTTAATTTCTAATGTTTCATTACTAATGTTGAGTTATATTATTCATTATTTGCATTGGCAAGAGAAAGTTGTGTGAGTGTTTCACACCAGATTTTTTTGTTACATTCTGTATATTTAAAATTCTTTGTCATGAATAAATATCAAATAAATATTTGTCTAAATAAAATTCTGTGAAATGATTTATTATTTATTAATTTGATTTGCTGGATATATGTATGTAGTATGTGTTAATAAGCACTCGCGTACGTAAGTGTCAAGGTGGTGGGTAGATTTTTAATGAAAGTGAAAGGTGATATAAAATATTTATTAGAATTTTATACTGAGTTTATTTTGTTTATTTCGACCCACACAAGCATTTGTCAACTATTCTTCATAACTTATTAATACAATACCGTTCCTTTAATATTTTTTACATTAAAAGTACTACATAGATACGAGGTTGTTTGAAAAGTCCGTGCAAAAATAAAAACTACTTAATTGTTTGGGGTAAACCCTTTTTTATTTTTCAACATAGTCTCTTTTTAGGTTTATACTTTTCGTCCAACGCTGCTCTAGTTTGTTGATTCCTTCCGAATAATAGGATTTGTCCAAGTCTGAAAAATAGCCATTCGTTCCTGCAATCACCTCCTCGTTTGAATAAAATATTTTTCCCGCTAGCGATTTCTTCAAATTGGGAAACAAATAGTAGTCCGAGGGAGCCAAGTCTGGAGAATAGGGGGAATGTGAAACGAGTTAGAACCCTATTTCCATTAATTTTGCGACCACAACTGCTGAGGCGTTGAGCTGGTGCGTTGTCGTGATGGAAAAGGACTTTTTTGTGGGGCAATCGTGGGCGTTTTTTTTTACAGCTCGGTTTTCAAACAGTCCAATAACGATGACCAATATGCACCTGTAATAGTTTTACCCTTTTCCAGATAATAGATGAAGATTATTCCTTGTGAATCCCAAAAGACAGTCGCCATAATCTTTCCGGCCGAAGGAACTGTCTTCACCTTTTTTGGCGCAGATTCCCCCTTCATAACCCATTGTTTAGATTGTTCTTTGGTCTCAGGAGTGTAGTGATGTATCCATGTTTCATCCACAGTGACGAAACGACGCTTAAAGTCCTGCGAATTCTTCTGGAACAGCTGCAAACCGTCCTTGCAACACTTCACACGAAATTCTTTTTCATCCATTTTTTGAAAAACACTCGACTTCCTCGATTAAAACGAATGTCAAACACAAAGAAATAAACCGATCTGGGTGAAACTACACATGTGTTTTTCCAACAGATGCTACTAACTAAACATATGCTCGATATGCGCCAGTAGTGCCATGTATCTGACTTTGCACGAACTTTTCAAACGACCCTCGTACAAAATCTTAACCCATTAACAAAATATACACTCTTTCAGTCAAAATTTATAAACCACACGAATCCAGAGATACAAGCATTGTCACATCCACACCTACGACAAAATCCACAAACAAGATTTAAAAATCTGGTGTGAAACACTCACTCAACTTTCTCTTGCCAAAGCATATAATTAACAATATAACCTAAATTAGAAATAAACAAAAAATCTAACCCCAAAAAACATAACGTAATTTTAATCATGAGTGAAAGACGCATAATGAAAACCAACTTCAGTTTGGCTTAAAAATACGGAAAATCACTCTTTCACGCTAAACTAAGCTTTGTAGAAAAAAATGCTTTAAATGAAAGTTGTAGATCTTTTAATTTCCTATAAATTTTATTATATACATTTTTGTCGTAAATTGCATACTAAGGCTGAAATCTTTAAAAAATCGATTTTTACACGTTTTTGTGAGAAAAACAGAAAATCGCTAATTACCGCTAAACTAAAACCATATAAAAAATGTTTGAAATAAAAGTTGTAGATTTTTAAATTGTCTACAACTTTTATTATATACATTTCTGCGCTAAAATGCATATTAAAGCCGCAATCTTAATAAAAAAACAATTTTTGTACGTGAAAACAGTCTCACCAAGAATTTCAGCAAACATAACACCTACCCTATCTTGTAGAGCATAAACAATTTAGTAAACCAGGCAATTTAAAAAAAAATCGTAGGACCAGTTTTTGAGAAAATCGCAAAAAAGTGAAAAATTACACGAATAAACTACTACTTCCGGTTGACCGATTTTGATGAAAATGTTCTTGTTGGGTCCAGTAGTGGAATGTAACTTAAGTTTAAAGTTTCAAGTTCGTACGATGTTCCATTCTTGAGATATTCTGTATACACTAACACACATACAGACCAATCGCTAAAAACATATTTTTTGGGTTTAGGGGGTCTGAAAACGTGTAGATCCGGTGAAAACTCGATTTCGAAAAATCGACATGAAAACAATACTTTCTTTCCTATAGGATATTTATATAGAGAAGAGAAAGTAAAAATAATAATAGTTTTAACTGAAAATTTCCAAGAAAGAAGTCCAGTTTACCGTAGAAGTTATTGCGTAGTTAAGTTACACAATATTTTATATACTGATATGAAGAAAATTACGAAAAAGAAACACCTTTCACACGGGATTGTTTTTTTTTCTGAGTAATCGTATTGGTAGAAACTTTTAACAACTATAAACCCATTAGTAATAGTTAATTTTTGTTAGTTTTACTTCATTTTAAAACGCGATACGTGGGTGATTAAATAGTCCAGTTCTAGTTGTTATGTTCTTAACAATATTTCTTATGTTGTAATTTTATCCGTATGTTATAATTTATAGATTATGTTGAAAATCCCGTCACGAATACTTTTTTACTTAAAAATTGTACGTAATTAATAGCTAATTATCTTTTAATATTATATTACTTTAACCAACATTGTAATAAAAAAGTCTCCTCAGAAATGCCGGATTCAATGACCGTTTCATTTATTTTCATTAAAAAAAATTACTAGTAATTTTTTGTGCGTGTGACTTTTAACCTGTAAAAATTTGCGTTGTAAATTGTAATTGCATTGATGTTAAATCTATAATTAAGTTAATATTGTTAATTAAATATTTTGTAAACATTGTTATATAATGTCAGTTATTTGTTTAAGAATATTCGTGCTGTATAATTATTGAAAGCGTTCTTTACAGCCTATAAAAAGGTTTCAAAGTAATTAGTAAATAGAATCTCTTAGTTAAATAAATAAATGCGAAATCTTTACCGATACATTATTTTATAACTGGTTCTAAAACTTCCCCATTATATTGAGAGGTAAAATTTAATACGTTTCTTTTTTAAGAGGCGGTTCGTGCTTTCAAAATAGGTGAAGAATTGTGAAAACGTGTACACATATACAAAATATTTTATATACATATTTTGTATTTGTGATGTCACACACCGCGAATATAAAACTAAGGACGGCATTTCACCAGAAAAACGTGGGAGCGGTGTGGTACGGTAATTTATAAATTTTGCGACCGGTAGAATATGATTCCTTGTTAACTACACTGAAACAAATACCACTGTGTAAGCACTGTATTATTATTATTATTATTATTATTATTATTATTATTATTATTATTATTATTATTATTATTATTTGCGTATATTCCCCTTAAGGAGAGCGCTAAAAACACAAAAATCTAGCTCTTGGTGGTGGCTCTGTTCCTATTTTTAGCTTCCCAAAAACCTTTCATCCTCTCACTTTGCGCCTTCTTCTCTTCGTCTGCCCATTTTCGCCCACTTCTTTTGGCTTGCGATCTGAACTGAATTTCCTGGTTTCTGATTTTTTATATATATAGTGGCGACTGTTTACAACACTATGGGTCGTTTGTCGCAGTCAAAACGCCATTTTTGCCTGTCTTGCCATGACTCCTCCTCCATGTTTCTTCTCCCCATGGCTCTGTCAATACCTTCCATCCATCTCCCTCTCGGTCTTCCTCTTTTTCTATTTCGCTGCGGTCTCCAGTTCCACGCCTTCAGTGGGATTCGTACGTTGCTCATTCTTCGCATGTGACCATACCAGTGCAGTTGTTTTCTCTCAATACGGTCTATTATTGAGTCTTCAATGCCCATTATTTCTCTTACTCTTATATTCGTTACCCTATCTCGTAACGTCAATCTGCAACATCTTCTCCAATATCTGTTCTCCACTGTACTGATTCTATTTTTCATGTTTTGTGTAATGGTCCACACTTCTGCCCCATATGTCACCGTACCTTCCACTATTGCTGAAAATATTCGTTTCTTTATGTCTTTTCTTATGTTGAGACTCCACAGAATTGAGTTCAGTTGACCAGTTAATGCCTGTCCTTTCACAATTTTGATTTTCTGATTTTTTCTCTACAAATTTTGCGGTCGTGAATATCTTCCATTGTGATGCATAATTCTTGCAGGTCTTCCATAGTTTCTTTGTACCAAGATATGCCCAACTTTGAAGTGGAAATTATGTTTAATATTCTTTTTGTCAGTCTGGTGACACTCATTCTCGCTATATGTGTAAAAAACCTCACTCCGCGTTTTCTGATGAACGTCGTGATGAAAATTAGCCTGCACAAAAAAACACGCTTTGTCTTTATATTAGTATAGATTTGTATATATTTATACTGTTTCTTAATATATTACATTTTCTGAATTTTCACCGTAATGTGCTTTAGCAACAACAATTGCAGTTTTTTGAATTTATTGTTGTTTTTTAGTTATTTTAAGTCGCATAAATGGCCGCCTCCGTAGCGTCGTGGTAGCGCGGTAGCCTACCACGCGGAGGTTCCGGGTTCGATTTCCGGCCAGGGGCTGGAAAATTATGTGTCAAAAACCCACCGTAACAGTTACGTAACTCACCGTGGTCGCTAATAACCAAGTTGTTGATACGACTTTAAATAAAGAAACTTAAAAAAATCGCATAAATATTTTTTTATTTATTAGCGACTACTTTTGGTTTTATAACTGCAACGGTAGATTTTCACTTGTAGTTTTCAGACCCTAGCCGGTAATCGAACGCGGAACCTCCGCATTGCAGACTAGTGCCCTAACCGCTACGCTACAGAAATAGCCGTAGCGGTAGACAATTTTTTTAAATTTTACCTATCATAAAATAGAGAAAATCCAAGAATCTGTAAAATGTGTTCATAATTACTACACTAATTTTTTATAAAAAAAGAAATAAGCGAATTTTTTTTAAATCTGCGGAACAGGAAAAACTGTTTAAAATTTTATGATATCCGTTTCCGACAATAAAATAATTACACTGCATTTGCAAAATATAAGGAATAATTTAATTTTTAACATTTCCATATATCCTGTTACAACTTATTGTTTTTATTCATTGTTTTATGAAATATAATTTTAGTTCCTGCCACTGTAAACAAATATTATTTCCGTTATTGTTCGATTTACAATATTTTATTAAATATTTTTTGTTTGGCCTATTGTGAGTTTTTATTATTATTATTTTATATGTTTTACGGAAATAATATAGGTTCGATTTTTTTTAGAAATAGTTCCCGTTTCCGATAAAATAATTTTGATGAAGATATTTGTATTGTTTCCAGTTGTTTTTTGGTGGTGATTTTTAAAATTTTCGTCTTTCATTTTGTTTTGTCCGTCCGTTCGCCTCATCCAGATGTCAGAAACTACAAAAGATAGCAACAAACGGTTTTCGGAATCGTAATCTACACACAAAGTTAGTGAGCCTGAATTGGGTTTGAAGTTTCGGTGTCGACCAGAATTAGCCCAAAACCGGAAGTTATGTTTATGTTTTTCAATAGTTTAGGCCTAGATCTACCAGAAAAACATTAAATTACGTCAAAAAAATAATTTTTTATGAAAAATTAAAGTTTTTATCAAGTTTACACAGAAAAATTATCATGTTAGCGAGAACGAATATTTTTCACAATTTTATACTCCTCGTTTTAGTGCAAAGAGAATTTTAGTTTTTAAAATATCGGCATCACTGTTTTTTGTATTCTCAGCTGTTGTTTCAGCTTTCTAAACAACTGTTGATGGGAAATTTACTTGTTTGTGTACATTTTGTTTTTGATTTGTGCCTTTTTATTTCTTGCGTTTTCCCATAAATTTAGATTTTTAACACTAGGTACATTTTTTTCAGAAACCAATAAACCTACCAGGCTGAAATTTTTACCAGTTAATTATCTTGTATATCCACAAATACCGATATTTTTATGACTTCCTCAGGTGCTCCAAAAATTAGTAATACGCAAAAAACTTAGAAAACAATTTGTAAAAATTGTATGTAATTCGTAATTTAAAAAAAAATGGTATGGCCAAAAATTAAATTGAAAAAATGTCAGTAGCTCGAGAAGAAACCCAACTCCTATGGTGTGTAAAGTTTTATTACCCTATCTTTTATGAATCGTAAGAAAAATGTACCTAAAAATAGTAAATTTAACATTGGCGGGATACAAAGTACAGTGTCCCCTTAATTAACCATACTCTCTCAGGAATGTTCGGCTTTTATCTGTACAAGACTACACTTCATTTACACGTCACATATCATCCTTATCTCATTGGGTCATTGGTTTGCGTATTGTTCTGGATTTAACAGATTGCAACGTACACACATTAGGAATTTAAAAACAACAATATTATTCATGAAAAATAAATGGAGTAAAACGTTTTGCGAATTAAATATAAAACAATAATAATTTCATTAAATTCACCTTCAATTTTCTCCTTTTATTTCTTTCAATGTTGCACTTAAATAAAAATACTTTTAAATTCTATTGAATATGTAAACTATTTTATTCTTTTATATTTCTTAAAAAAAGAAAAAGAAATAAAACAAAAACTAGAATTATGCAATATGCAAAAGTGTTTTAAACAAGAGGTTATGTTAATTAAATTATTTAAATATCTATATACATTAATATACATTTAAAAAAAAGAAAACACAATTTTCACGGTTACATTAAATTTTTGAATTGCTTTAAAATTAAATAATTTTAATTTTAAAACGTTTTAAATAAAACGTTTTATGTTAATTTTTTTAATAAATAATAAAAGAAAACAATGACCTATATTCATGTATGAAACAATAAATTTAAAAAGGAGTACAAAAATGTTTCTATAAATTTTGATTTAAAACTTATTTAAAGTTGGTTGTAAAACCAGTTTAGGTTTAGAATTCGTGGTTATATATTTATTGTTAGGGTTAAGTATTCACGTTACGAAATGAATGAAAGAATGAATGAATGAACGAAAGTAGTCCGATAATAAATACCGGGTGTTTATAAAGTTGCAGATTGGTTTAATTACTTTTAAACTTTGAAGTAAAAATTTAATCTTTACTAGAAATTTGTGGAAACAATTACAGTCAACTACCGATTATCCGCGCACGTCGGATGAAATTTTTTTTCATTCTTTTTTCTTAACGTTAAGTAAATTTCTTGTAATGTGATAACATTAAAGATAAAATTTGTACAGCACAGGAAGTACGCGCTTTGTAATGTAAAGCACACGCTTAAATTTGTAAATACGCGCTTTGTAAAGTAAAGCACATGCTTAAATTTGTAAATACGCGCTTTTTAAAGTAAAGCACATGCTTAAATTTGTAAATACGAGCTTTGTAAAGTAAAGCACATGCTTAAATTTGTAAATACGAGCTTTGTAAAGTAAAGCACATACTTAAATTTGTAAATACGAGCTTTGTAAAGTAAAGCACATGCTTAAATGTGTAAATACGAGCTTTATAAAGTAAACCACATGCTTAAATTTGTAAATACGCACTTTGTGAAGTAAAGCATACGCTTAAATTTTTAAATACGCGCTTTGTAAAGTAAAACACATGCTTAAATTTGTAAATACGCGCTTTGTAAAGTAAAGCATACGCTTAAATTTGTAAATACGAGCTTTATAAAGTAAACCACATGCTTAAATTTGTAAATACGCGCTTTGTAAAGTAAAGCACATGCTTAAATTTGTAAATACGAGCTTTATAAAGTAAAGCACATGCTTAAATTTGTAAGTACGCGCTTTGTAAAGTAAAGCATACGCTTAAATTTGTAAATACGCTCTTTGTAAAGTAAAGCACATGCTTAAATTTGTAAATACGCGCTTTGTTAAGTAAAGCACATGCTTAAATTTGTAAAGCACACGCTTTGCTTTGTGAAAAACTTATGTTGAGAAAACTTCTGTCCCAAATCAAGAAAAAGTGTTTTAATTAAAAAAAACAAAAGCAGATGACTGACTTTTAAAACGTTGTGACTTCTATTACAACATAGTTTTTGCACATCATTATTGTAGTAAACAATATTTTTATGTTTATTTTTTCTAAATACATTGTATGTACTAATTTTTAAAAAATACAGTAAGCAAACATTTTTAGGGACAAAAAATAATTAACTACATTTAAAATTTTAATGTTATATTTTGTAATTTAAGTTAGTGTTTTCATTATTGTACATATTTATGTACTTTAAATAACAAAAAATTAATAAAGATTTTATACGTATACTTCTGTACATGCCTACGTTTTTTTCGCCATTTTGCGGATTATCCGCGGCACTCGTGCCACCCAATTCCGCGGATAATCGGGAGTTGACTGTATATTCTTTTAGTTAAAATTTTTATGCATTGATGCTACTGTCACCGTCACTCCTTCTAATTAATCATTTACTGTGCTGCCGGCCTTCAATACTTCTTCCGGCTTCTGTCGGCGTGGTAGGCCCTTTGACGGCGTCCCGACAAACCTTTCGGCTCCGCACCGACAGAGGCCTTTGTCATCAAGGTCGAGCCAGTCACCGCCCTCTACCACAGCGCTCTTGGCAACTATATAAAGAGCGCTGCACTGAGCCGAGGTATTCAATTCCGATCAAGACTCCGAGGGAACCGCTTCGAACCAGACAGCAGACAAGACGTCCATCACGGCACACGGCTGCCGGACTCCAGCGAAGACGACCCTGCAAGAGAGAAGATGATGCTTCCGCCCGCCGACCCGTCACCGTAAGCCGTCGACCGGACCGTCATCGCCCGCTGACGCAAGCGATGCCCACAACGGTCCCTCGACCGAGCCTTACGCCCACCGGACCCGACGAAGCAGCCATCGACGCACTACTGCGAGGGAAGAAGATAATGTCTCTGCTGGGCGACGACACGCCGTATCACCCAGCTCCTTGACCACTACGACCGATGCTTCCCACCAAGACGACCACCGCTTAAACGGCCCTTTTCAGGGCCACCAAACAAATAAGGTTTGCCACTTAATGTCGCCATCCGGTGACACTACCTTTAAAAATACTTATTTATATATACTATATATAAATGGGCCGGCCCGTTGGCGTAATGGTTAGCGCAACTGGCTTCTATGCCGGGGTCCCAGGTTCGATTCCCAGTCAGGTCTGAAATTTTTTCATCACTCACGTTCATATATCATCATTCTCCACCGTCTGCATTAGCAAAAATTTCAAAACAATCAGACGTAAAACAAAAATTTATATATATTAATGGGAAAGCCCTTTTTCATCACTAATTCTCCTTCTTGCACAATTTCTAGGAAGCTGAAATTTTAAGGGAATATTCCCTTTAGGGTAAATAGAAAAGTTAAAAACATAAATAGTTTTGACATTCCACTATAAAGAGTTGAAATGGATGTTCAAACCTTAAACCGATATTTTCCGTTTGCTAAGTTCTAAACAATGCTGCAGGATGAGGAGAGGTGGAAGTTGGTCGCTCAGTTTGCGGAGAGGGTGGTCGGGAGACTGCGGAGGGAGGAGATATATGGAGAGCAGCGGGATCGCCCTCTCCCACAGTGAATCAATCCTTTCCCGATCTCAGTAGGTAAGATAGGCACACTAATTTCCTCAGCTGGTGATAAAAGAGATGAATGAAAGTGAGAGAGTGAGTGTTGGTCGGTGGAAGCGAGAGGGGAATTAGGCTACACGCCCCACTGACAATGTAATTTTTTTTAACCCGACATTTCCCTTGTAGTATTATATAAACAGTTCCAAGGAAGGTGGAGGGTTGTTTGCTGATGTCGGATCAAGTGTCCAGGTGGCGGGGTTTTGGTTGATAGACGGTTGCGGCCTCCTTGGGGCTGGACGAGGACGCCTCAATTCAGTCCAACACTACTTACCCCATCGTGAGGGATTGAACATGAGTTTTTCTCTCCGCCTCGGATATGAAAAAAAAGTTCTAAGCAAGCTAAGTGGCTGAAAATCGGTAACGATGATACTTATAATGACGCTAGAGAGATTACACCTCAACGATTTCAAAAATTTACCTGTAAAGGGGTTGAAAAAGGTGTTAAACCCTTAAATCAATATTTTCAGAATACTGAGTTACAGACAGACAAGCTAGAGATGGCTAAAACTCGATAGAGATGTTTTCTATAATACTACTGGTAAAAATCTGGTATGAAACTCTCACACGACTTTCTCTTGACAATGTAAATAATTACTAAAAAAAAAGTTTCATTAGTAAACAACGAAAAACGAAAAATATCTACCTCCTTAGTGGATAGCTCGCTAGCCTACTAAGCGCAGGTCCCGGGTTCGATTCCCGGCTAGGGTTTAGAAATTATTACGTTCCAAAACCCATCATTAAAATTTCTTAACCCACCGTAGGAATAATTAACGCACCATATAGGGCAAGAGAAAGTAAAATTTACTTTTTAACGATTACAAAAATGTTTTTGTACTTTTTAGGTACCCAGTAAAAGTAAGTAAACCGTAAATATAATTCGGTTCATAAAGCCCCTTGTAAAGAACCACTGAGAAGAAATTTACATCTCTTTGGCAAGCTAACAAACTAGTATTTTAGAATATCTAGTATTGTTTATTATATATTACTTTTAACAATTTTATATTGTACTATTTTATCTGCATCCAGTTCAAGGATATCTCCTTTATAGCCTACTAGATTCAAATTATTCTAGCAATAGTTTTAGAAGAAGTTAGATAGGTAAGGTCATGTGTTTGAATCTCTTGCGTATATTATAATGTTACCTTTTAATTTTTTAAACGCTTCCAGTTATATTAGGGTCAATACTCTTAAACTCTTTCTCCTTCATCGTATATTTGGATTCCTTTCGGATTAAAAGTTCTTTGGTAAAAAGTTCATTGGTATTTTTCTTTTTATTATTTCAGATCACAAAATGTTGATTTCATTTCTACTTTCTCTTGCCTATATGAACATATAGGTGTTGTTTAGGTCATCAGCTGAAAGGCTGGTTTGAACCTCTAGAGGCTTTACTAAGTAAAACGAGGAGTGAGGTGGTTTACAATTGCCTTCCTCACTGAGTGAAAAAGTACGCTTATCAGCATGCCGGGCCCTCTGAATAGCATATATTTTCCACTCTGCAAATGACACTTTCACTTCATTCATCACAGAGTCTGGCTGTATAATAAAATTCATTACTTTCAGAGGAGATGACTCTGATTAGTGTCTTTTACACCTCTACCTCTTCTGTTCTTAAATGATTCAGTCAATTGGCTGACCATGTGATAAGAGGAAGAACTATTTATTTTAGCCCTGCAACTAACAGATTGAGTGTTTGAGTGTAGATTGGGTGACATGGGCTGGGAACATATAGGAAGGAAAGTAATTATTGTTTTCATGTCAATTTTTCGATATTGAGTTTTCACCGGATCTACATGTTTTCAGACCCCCTGAACCCAGAAAACATGTTTTTAGCGATTGGTCTGTGTGTGTATACAGAATATCTAAAGAACGGAATATCGTACGAACTTAACACTTCAGTTACAAACCACTACCGGACCCGACACGAACATTTTCATCTAAATCGGTCAACCGAAAGTAGTAGTTTATTCGTATAATTTTTCACTTTTTTGAGATTTTCTCAAAAACTGGTTCTACGATTTTTTTAAAAATCGCCTGGTTTACTAAATTTTTTATGCTTACAAGAAAGGGTAGGCGCCATGTTTGCTGAAATTTTTGGTGAGGCTGTTTTCACGTAAAAAAAATTGTTTTTTTTTAAGATTGCGGCTTTAATATTTATTTATTTAAGAAAATAGTACATGTGAGATTAATATGCATTTTAGCGCAAAAATTTATATAATAAAAGTTGTAGAGAATTTAAAATCCTACAACTTTTATTTCAAACTTATTCTGTATAACGCTTAGTTTAGCAGTTATTAGTAATTTTCTGTTTTATTCCTCACGAAAACGTGTTAAAAATCAATTTTTTAAAGATTTCGGCCTTAGTATGCATTTTACGACAAAAGTGTATACAAAGTGTATAATGAAATTTATAGGAAATTTGAAATATCTACAACTTCTATTTAGAGCATTTTTCTCTGCAGAGCCTAGTTTAGCGTGAAAGAGTGATTTTCCGTATTTTTAAGCCAAACTGAGGTCGATTTTCATTTTGCGTTTTTCACTGATTATTAAAATAAGGTTATGTTTTTTGAGGTTAGTTTTTTTTTATTTCTAATGTTTTATTACTAATGTTAGCTAATATTGGTCATTATTTGCATTGGCAAGAGAAAGTTGTGTTAGTGTTTCACACCAGAGTTTTATTAAAGGGGACAGCCCTCTGAACAAATTTTTGGTATTTTTTAATAGTTTTTTGGTGAAACGTAGTAAATTACCAGTTTTTAAATTTTTCCAAAAGTTTCTTTTTTGACTCATGGGCTTTCTGAAATGACCGATTCAGTTTTTTTATTTTATTTTGTAGTCCGATAGATTAAATTGAAAAATTTCAGTAGATAGAAAATACAGACAACTATAAGGTTATAAAGTTTCTTTCCCTTTTCTTTCACCAATTCTATGAAAAATGTACCTAAAAATATAAAAATGAACATTGCCGGGATGCAAAGTACAGTCTCCCCAAAACAAAAGATAAAAGATATTTTGCAATATTATCATTTAACCCACCGGGTTGATCTAGAGGTAAAGTCGTCGCCAAAATCAGCTGATTTTTGGGAACGAAGGTTCCTGGTTCAAATCCTATTAAAGGTAGTTACTTTTATACAGATTTGAATACTAGAGAGTGGTTACCGGTGTACTTTGATGGTTAGGGTTTAATTAACCATACTCTCTCAGGAATGGTAGGCCTGAGTCTGAACAAGACTACACCTAATTTACACGTCATACTCATCATCCTCATCTCATTGGATCATGGGGTTGCTTATTGTTCTAAATTGAACAGATTGCAACGTACACAAATTAGGAATAAAAAAAAAATCATTTATGAAATTGATTTGAAATGTGGAATCTACCTTCGGGCCAGCCCAGTCAGTCAGCTGGTAGCAAGTCGCTATTATTTGTTAAGTAACACCGGTTGGGCAAGCGACTTTGTATGGTGACCAGTTGACAGCCATCCATGACCAAACTCTACTGGGGGTCCCTGTTCAAACTCATGTCTAATCCACGGCAAATAATACAGCAAAGCAGCGATCAAATTGGGTAGTTGTCAATAATGTACAGTTCCCGATAACAAATAAAAGCTAAAAAAAAAATGTGGAAATATTATAGTTAGTAAACTAATATTATTCATGACTGTATTCTCCTAGTTTTGTAGCTTACCGTATAAGAGAAAAATATCAGTTCAGATAAAACGATTTGAATTTTTTCATAATGAATACATTATTTTTATTCGTTACTTACATTTTTTATTTACATTTTACACGAAGTGTTAAAGAAATTACTGTACATATTATTTCCTGATTTTTCTATTTGTGACACTAATTCCCCACATTTCTTTATATTTTATTAATGTATCAGAACGAACGAAGTACGTGTGTTATTAAATTACCATGATATTTTTATTACCGCTCTACCCCTCCCGCAACATGGTTTTATTCAAATATTGCGTGTTAGTTTACAATAAAATGGTTTTCGTTTTATTACAATGTTAAGAAACCAAGATGTTGTTTTGATTTTTAAAATAAATAATTCTGATATTACTACATTGTTCATTTCTCAATAATTTATGTTTTTGAAAATAAATAAAATTGTAATATTATTTTGCAGGTATATAAAATAAATAAATATTTATTAAGGTCATTGGATAAATTACGGGATCTGATCTTTAGTAAAGGACTTTACAATTTTTGCTTTGTAGCGCAATCACCGCCGAATTAATCACTACACAAAAATTAACGAATATGTTTTTTTAGACTGCTGAAATTTCAATGTTATGATTTCCCTGAAATTGACAACTTTTATTTCAATTTTTACTTTCTCTTGCTTATATGAATATATAGGAAAGAAAGTACGGTATTGTTTTCGTGCCGATTTTTCGAAATCGAGTTTTCACCGAATCTACCCGTTTTCAGTCCCCCTGAATCCAAAAAAACATGTCTTAGCGATTGGTCTGTGTGTGTGTCTGTCTGTGTGTGAACAGAATAACTCAAGAACGGAACATCGTACGAACTTGAAACTTAAGTTACATACCACTATCGGACCCGACACGAACATTTTCATTAAAATCGGTCAACCGGAAGTAGTAGTTTATTCGTGTAATTTTTCACTTTTTTACAATTTTCTCAAAAACTAGTCCTATAATTTTTTTTAAAAATCGCCTGGTTTACTCAATTTTTTATTCTCTACAAGATAGGGTAGGTGTCATGTTTGCTGAAATTCTTTGTGAGGCTGTTTTCACGTAATAAAATTGTGTTTTTAAGATTGCGACTTTAATATACATTTTAGCGCAAAAATGTATATAACAAAAGTTGTAGAGAATTTAAAATTCTACAACTTTTATTTAAAAAATTGTTTTTTTATAACGCTTAGTTTAGCGGTAATTAGTGATTTTCGGTTTTAACTCACGAAAACGTGTGAAAAATCTATTTTTTTTTAAGATTTCGGCCTTAGTATGCATTTTATGAAAAATATGTATATAATCAAATTTATAGAAAATTAAAAGATATACAACTTTTATTTATAGCATTTTTTTCTACAGAGAATAGTTTAGTGTTAAAGAGTGATTTTCCGTATTTTTAAGCCAAACTGAGGTTGATTTTCATTTTGCGTCTTTCACTCATGATTGAAATAAGGTTATGTTATTGAGGTTAGTTTTTTGTTTATTTCTAATGTTTTATTACTAATGTTAGGTTTATTGTAATTATTTGCATTGACAAGAGAAAGTTGTGTGAGTGTTTCACACCAGATTTTTAAACAATATTTAACAACCTTCTGAAATCCCGGCCACAATACCACTTAACAACAAAACAATTGAATTAATTGTAATTGATTTACCTAATAAAAACAGTTATTGCCTAATTAATATTTATTCTAAATTACGTAATTTAACAATACACAGTTTTTAATTCAATATTGATTAATTAAATAGATAATGATAAATTAATTAGTTACGTAATGTAATTTGGGCATAAAAGTACCATGTTATTGATTGTATATTTCTTTAATAAGAAAGTCGAAACAGTTACTTACTTACGTAGTAAAAATAATTAATTTTATCAATAAATTATGTACTTTATTACATCTTTCATAATTTATGATTTAAGTTAGAAGATAAATGATCCATCATAGATCATTTATAGTGAAACTGCTTGAGAGATCTACTTTCATATTGATCTGCAGTTTATTTGATTTTTGATGTAATCTTTTGAATAATTTTTTAAATTTTGTGTTACGGCCTTCGGGCCAGCTTAGTCAGTCAGCTGGTAGAAAGTCGCTATTATTTGTTAAGTAACACCGACCGGTTAGGCAAGCGACTTTGTATGGTGACCAGTTGATAGCCATCCATAAACAAACTCTACTGGGGGTCCCTGTTCAAACTCATGTTTAATCCACGTCAAAAAAAACAGTAAAAAGCAGTGATCAAATTAGGTAGTTGTCAACAATGTACAGTTCCCTATAACAATTAAAGGCTAAAAAAAAAATATATATATTTGTGTTACGCTCCGGGTTGGTCTAGAAGTAAAGTCATCGCCTCGAGTCAGCTGTTTAACAGTTGATTTTCGGAGACGAAAATTCCTGGTTCAAATCCTAGTAAATGTCGTTACTTTTATACGGATTTGAATACTAGACAGTGGTTAGCAGTGTACTTCGATGGTTGGGGTTTAATTAACCATACTCTCTCAGGAATGGTCGGCCTGGTCTGTACAAGACTACACCTCATTTACACGTCATCCTCATCTGATTTGGTCATGGGGTTGCTTATTGTTCTAAATTGAACAGATTGCAACGTACACACATTAGGGATACAAAAAATTTTAAAAATTTGTGTTAAGTGTTTGGTTGTCTTTGTTCATGATATGTCAGAATAAATCACGGAAGTGTAGTAAATCGCGTAAGTGTTTCACACCAGGTTCTTTTATAAATAGTACTGTATTTAAATAAAATTGAAATATGAAATGCATTTGAAAAAATCTGGTGTGAAACACTCACACAACTTTCTCTTGCCAATGCAAATAATTAACAATAAACCTAACATTAGTATTAAAACATTAGAAATGAACAAAAACTAACCTCAAAAACATAACCTTATTTTAATCATGAGTGGAAGACGCAAAATGAAAATCGAACTCAATTTGGCTTAAAAAAACGGAAAATCACACTTTCACGCTAAACTAGGCTCTGTAGAGAAAAATTCTCTAAACAAAAGTTGTAGATCTTTTAATTTTCTATAACTTTTATTATATACACTTTTGTCGTAAAATGCATACTAAGACCGTAATGTTAAAAAAATCGATTTTTCTCACGTTTTCGTGAGAAAAAAAACAGAAAATCGCAAATTACCGCTAAACTAAGCGTCATACAAAAAAATGTTTGAAACATAAGTTGTAGGTTTTTAAATTCTCTACAACTTTTATTATATAAGTTTTTGCGCTAAAATTTATATTAAAGCCGTAATCTTAAAAAAACAACGTTTTTACGTGAAAAGAGCCTCACCGAGAATTTCAGCAGACATGGCGCCTACCCTATCTTGTAGAGAATAAAAAATTGAGTAAAATAGGCGATTTTAAAAAAAATCGTAGGACCAGTTTTTGAGAAAATCGCAATAAACTGAAAAATTATACGAATAAACTACTACTTCCGGTTGACCGATTTTGATGAAAATGTTCGTGTCGCGTCCGGTAGTGGTATGTAACTTAAGTTTCAAGTTTCAAGTTCGTACGATGTTCCGTTCTTGAGATATTCTGTTCACACACACACACACAGACACACAGACACACAGACACACACACAGACACACAGACACACACACAGACCAATCGCTAAAAACATGTTTTTTGGATTCAGGGGGTCTGAAAACGTATAGATCCGGTGAAAACTCGATTTCGAAAAATCGACATGAAAACAATACTTTCCTTCCTATATATTCATATAGGCAAGAGAAAGTAAAAATATGAATTTACTTGAAATTGTATTATTTTCAATGGACATGCACCGAATGCAAATTCATATTGCAATTTCTTTCTCTACTGGAAAAAAGTTATTTGAATAGAATGGTAGTAAGAGAAGAAAAGGTCATGCACGTCCTTTAATTATGCGTGACTGTATAAGTGCATTCATTCTTTTTAGTTACAGGATTTGCTTTCGTTCACTGTCCACTGGACTCTGATTTCTTTAAAACACCATTATCCGTAATACGATCATAGAAAATGTAATAAATAGAAGAAATTTTTATAATGGTAAGGTCAAAACGTGTGATCGACGGGGACGTCTATCGACAGTTTAGATGAAAGGTCACGGATTTAAGGAAGAATATTCTTTTATAAATTGACTAGGAAGAGATGAATAAAAGTAAATTAGAATAGATAAAAGATTTAAAACAATAGGAAGTTCATTAGGTTAATTTTGTTTTTATTTAAACAATAAATAAAAGATGTGCACTGTTTCAAATCAAATTATAATAAGTTTAACTTTCTCGTGCCGGTAGAATACGTCGAAAAAGTAGTACTGCGTGAATGAAAAAGTAACAGATAACTTAATTATAAAATTATATTTATATTTTACTAGCAACCCCCGCTCGCTTCGCTTCACAGCAGCTAATGTGTGAAACAATGCAGAAAAACCTAAGTTACATACCGCTACCAGACCCGACACGAACATTTTCATCAAAATCGGTCAACCGGAAGTAGTAGTTTATTCGTATAATTTTTCACATTTTTGCGATTTTCTCAAAAACTGGTCCTACGATTTTTTTAAAAATCGCCTGGTTTACTAAATTTTTTATGCTCTACAACATAGGGTAGGCGTCATTTTTGCTGACATTCTTAATGAGGCTGTTTTCACCAAAAAAATGCTTTTTAAGATTACGGCTTTAATATGCATTTTAGCGTAAAAATTTATATAATAGAAAATGTAGAGGATTTAAAATCCTACAACTTTTATTTGTAACATTTTTTTGTATAACGCTTAGTTCAGCGGTAATTAGTAATTTCTGTTTTTTTCTCACGAAAACGTATGAAAAATCGATTTTCTTTTAACATTTCGGCCTTAGTACGCATTTTACGACAAAAGTATCTATAACCAATTTTATAAGAAATAAAAAGATCTACAACTTTTATTTAAGCATTTTTCTCTACAGAGTCTAGTTTAGCGTGAAAGAGTGATTTTCCGTATTTTTAGCCGAACTGAGGTTGGTTTTCATTTTGCGTCTTTCACTCACGATTAAAATAAGGTTATGTTTTTTGAGGTTAGTTTTTTGTTTATTTCTAATGATTTATTACTAATGTTAGGTTTATTGTTAATTATTTCCATTGGCAAGAGAAAGTTGTGTAAGTGTTTCACGCCAGATAATAATTCATAAAAAAATTATTTTTTTGACGTAATTTAATGTTTTTCTGGTCGATCTAGGCCTAAACTATTGAAAAACATAAAAAACCAAAAATCGAAATTTTGAGTTAAAACCATCGTGCAATCTCCCCATAAAGTTCATAATGTCAATGGGTAATATATGAAATTAATTTTTTTTTAAATTCACATCATAATTATAGTTACTTTAATATCTAAACCTAGGTTCGTTTGGGATCTGGGTTTAATAATTATTTAACAAAATTTATTTAAACTTATAACAATTATTTATTTACACTATTAGTAATTACAATTAATTATTAAGCCCATTACAGGCAGGTGGAGTGTTAAATTATTTTCACTCAATCTGCTATTTCCAGAGCTACAAAAATAGTTGTGTTTCTAATCACATGATCACCCAATTATATGTACTGAAACATTTAAGAACAGAAGAGGTAGAGGTGTAAAAGACACTATCCAGAGTTATCTCCTCTGAGAGCCATGAATTTGATTGTACAGTTATATCCTCTGGTGAATGAAGTGAAGGTGTCATCTGCAGGGTGAAAAGTAGATACTTTTCAGATGGCGTTAAGATGCTTTTCAGATGGTGATACAGAGTGATTCACGAAGATATGCAGAAACTTTAGGAGCTCATTGTACATTAAGAAATAATAAAAAAAGTTTATTTATAAACATGGGTCCGGAAATGCTTCGTTTCCGAGTTACGGCTAGCGAAAGTTTCGCCCGGATTTCAACTCACCAGGTGAAATGAGGTCTTCCTGGAATTCTGGTAAGGTAGATTAAGGGGCGAATTCAATCATTTCTTATGGTTTTTGATCTGATAAATTGAATAAAACAGGTCCCAGAACTGTAAGTTAAATAGTTTTTAAGAAAACCAGTGTCAAATGCAAAAAATGGAGTGAAAAACACATTTTTTCATCTTTGGGCAAGAATAACTTTGTTATTTCACCAAGAAACAGTTAAAATGTTTGAATAAAACATGTGAAAAATTTATTCTGAACAAACCGGTGTAAATTAAGTACACAGAAAGCGAATAGATGTTTGATTAAATTAATTTTTATTCATACGAGTACAAAGTAAAATTAACAGGAAAAACTAGATGAAAAAATGTGTTTTCTTTCACTCCATTTTTTGCATTTGACACTGGTTTTCTCAAAAATTATTTAACTTACCTTTTTGGGACCTATTTTATTCAATTTATCAGGTCAAAAACCATAAGAAACGATTGAATTCGCCCCTTAATCTACCTTACCAGAATTTCAGGAAGACCTCATTTCACCTGGTGAGCTGAAATCCGGGCGAAATCTTTCGCTAGCCGTAACTCGGTAACGAAGCATTTCCGGACCCATGTTTATATAAACTTTTTTTCATTTTTTTACATGTTCAATGGGCTCCCAAAGTTTCAGCATTTATCTTCGTGAATCATCCTGTATATCTATCACTTTTACTTCTTGATTTAACCTACAGATTCAAGCATTGTTTTGTGACTTACCGAAGTCTGTATTGGCTAAGTGGTAATGAACACAATAAATTGTAGTCACAAACCGTCCGTCCTTTAGCGAGTGGATCTACTTTCTAATGTATTATACTTTCGCAGCTTGTCGTTAACCTAAGGACTCGTACAAGCGTATGTCCATAGAATCGAAACATTCTGTTATTGTTATATTGTCATTTTAAAATTACAATTTGATAAATGCATGGGTTACTGAATGCAACTATAACAAATTCCAGTAAAATAATTCTGTACCAAAGAGGTAAAGAATGGTAACTCCAATTTTGGCAAAATTGAGTTAAAACTGCCTAAAAATCAGAAAGAAATGCTCTAATGGTTCAATTTTGTTGTTGCTGTGCAAGACTTTTTTTGTAAAATCATTATTGACTGTGTTTTACTGATAGTCAAGTAAACTTTGCCTTAATTTTTGTTTATTTGGTGTTTTATTCGTCTGTTACTAAGCAGTAAGCTACTGGTAAATTTTAAATTTTTTTTCAAACGTTATGTGTAAAATGCTGCTTCTTTATAAAAGTAGTGTTAGAAATAGGTATAGGTATTTCACTTAAGTTGTTTTTTATAAAATCAACTTATTGTACATTGGAGTTAACACTAAAGTAAAACGTAAAAAAGTGGTAAAACACAGATAGCCGTTAAGGTTTTA